>QFEU01004211.1:0-11515 GCA_003316345.1 Tricholoma terreum | reverse complement strand
TCGTCACGTGTTCTGTAGAACAATAATCCGGATTCCCAGGCACCGTGACCATGCTTGTACCTGTTTACATATATTATCAAAAATACTTCCAGAAAAGGAAAAAGAAGAAGGGAACATCATAGCAGAAAAGTCATCCCAAATTCATCCACCCTTAATGTAATTCAGCCATATATATTATGAAATTAGGGTTTCCCAAACTAAACAAATGAAAAACAGGTGCAACTGGGTTCACAGTGGTACTTATGTCTGTAAATATCTCGTTAATGAATTCAAGAGGCATCCTCCCCTTATACTATGCATGTACTATAGGCCTTTAGTACTTTAGTAGTTGCATCAAATTAATAATTATTTTGACCTCGAAACATCATCGATGTACATGTCAGGGTCAAAATGGTACTGGTCTTGGGGTCAACATCTTGATCTAGAAGCAAAAACGTTGCACTGCTCTCCAGAGCTACATAGTCATCGGTCCGGGAACTAAGCAGCTGAAGACCGGGAAAGACACAACTCAACGTCATTTTCGATCGCGAGCTAATGGCCTACTCACAAGTGCCGTTCCCCGAACCTGTACATACACGAATCATATAATCAGTACGGAAGACGGAATAAATGGTAGATATACGATGTTCAGGAAGGGGATTGGCACTTCATGTTCAAAGGATCTATCCTTCATGCTGAATCTCACGTCCCGTCCCCGCGTCTCAGGCGATTAAATTTCGGCAACATCTCTCTCAAGTATTCAGCGTGCTTCCGTCGGAGATCTGCTTCCTGCACCCTTCCTCTTCCACTCCATGTCCTTCTTTCAGCCCCAGGTCCATAGGTGACAGTGTAGTCGTCAAGGACTTCGTCCTCCGTCGGAACGAGGAGACAACCAGCTCCAATAACACAATATGAAGAAAGCCGCACGGTGTGGTGGACTCGAGCACGCGTTGATACCGTGTTTGAATTTCCAACTGCAGGACATTCTACACCTGTGATTGTTACGTAGGTTTATTTGGCCAGGTCAACAGAAAGCAGACTTACGACAACCAATCTCAAAAAGATTGTCATCGCCTATTCTCATGACCTCTCTTCTCCTTGGAACAATCAGGTAAGCGCTACTACGCTTAGATGGAACGCACCTGTTTACGATTATAGCACCTTCTTCTATGATACAACCGGAGCCAATGACAATAGGCCCAGCAATCGCAAAAATTGTCGCTTTCGGGTGTACGATAGTTCCTGAGGGTCTATGAGGGATATCCTGAGACGGTTGCAGTGGGATGGTGACCTGAGCCAATAGTTATGTCGCCTTTGAGCTCAACGTCCTGACAAACGACAGCTTTTGAATGAATGGTGAACTTGTCACGTCTATGAAGGTCGAAAATTAGCTCTGATATTGTCAGGACGGGAAAATTGACATTGGAGCCATTGACACGTAAGTGCAGTACTAGTTAGAGCCAGACTAAAGCTTGGACCAAGCCTCTTGGAACTACTGGTATTTGCCATAAATGCTATTTGTACCTGCTTGCCGCTGGTCTCTGTATAATTCCAACATTTTTGAGCAGCCTTCAAGCTTCCAGTCGCGCGCTGCACTGTGCTTGCTGATTGTCGGCTATTGCGGTAGTTCGGGTCTGGCTATACATGGAACATTCGGCTTCGGCGACAGTCTTACAAGGAACATTGATTACATGCAAGTCCGTCTTCCTGTTGTATAAACGGCCGAAGCTCGTCTAACCGATGCACCTGATGATCAGCTGCAGCTAGTGCGTTCATCACTGGGCTATATGGTATCACAGCCAGACATCGGGGCTATGGTTGGTTGGCCGGCGCCGCTGCAATCAACAGTAGTGTAACTGCTGTTACTTTCTTTAGTATGCGTCTCCAGTCTGAGAGTTATACTTGTGAGCTAAAGGCCCTTCAATTCAGGCATTCGAGAGTTTGCTATTGGCCCTCTTCTGGTTTATACGGTACCATGGCCGCAGTATACAAGAAGAAAACGGGAGCTTGGTATCCAGAATATATCCGACGAGGCTCTACAAGTACCAGAGCAGTTATCATGGTCAGATTTGCGGAAACATAAAACACTTGATACCGGCCTGAGTGGTGTTTTGGCTGGCGGTCTATTGCGAGGGTGGAAATGTGAGTGATTTGAATATTGATGGTATTACCGTCCCGCCTTACACCTCTCATACCTACCAGCTGGATCACGAGCTATCTTGCCGGGCGCATTGACCGCTGGTGCTGTTTGCACTGTGCTACAACTGGCATACAACGAGCTAGGCATCCTCCGGCTCAAATATGTATCTCATTACTCCTCCCCGGTACAACCCCAACCTCCTGTGGCCACCGTACCCCAGAAACCTGCTCTGGAGAGGATATTGATAACGTTAGGGATGCGATCACTTTCGGACGAGGAGTATTTGACAAGATTGAAGACCACACGAGATATCCATTTGAAACGAATAGAGGAACTAGAACTGGAACGACAACTAGAGGCGGAAAAACTACAGAGTAAAAACGAACATATTGTATAGATTCATACGATCTCTCCAATTAATCTCTCATCGTTTCCATATCTCAAAGACTCCATTCCCTACATCTGTCAGACCACCTACAACGATTCTCTTGTCGTCCACAACCAGGGCATTAACTTTCCTAATCTTCTCTGTCTCTTTTTGCCAGAGCTTGTCCAGCTCTATACTACCCTCCATGGGGTCGTAGATTGGATTATATCGTGTTATCATGCCAAGCAATGTCGAGATTGTCAGGATGCCGGAGTCGTCAAATGCCCTAATGTCAAAATCAATGCTGGACCTTGATCAGTGTGCTGATTGACTCACATTGCGACGATTGGACCTTCAGCGATCTTGATGGCCAATTCATCTTCATCTCTGAGGCCCTCCCACTTCTTCGTCCGTTTCTTTTTGGATGGACTTGGCAATGGTCGTTTTTCCCCTCCGAATCCCAACCAAAGTCGACCATCAGCCGTCCCCGCTGCCATGACACCCGTTGGAGACATAGCTGTCGACATAATAAATGGCGGAGACAGCGCCATCCCACCAGTGACCGTAAAAGGAGCTAGAAGAGTAAAATATAAAAGGAAGGGGGATGAGTGTACGCGCCGCTTACAGATTTTGAGACGTGACAAGACCTCATTTTGTACGAAGTCGAAGTGGAGAATTTCTGTGTCATAACCACCACTGACGATTTCGCGTGGCCGATCTGGGATAAACTTGACCGAGCCGCAAATCTGTGCGCGCTTAGAGAGATTGGGCCTGACGATTAAAGGTCGTACATACACTCTCGTGCTTGGCCTTCATTCGTGAAACTGCCTTTGTCAATAGATCGACGACACCGACGACTCCCGAATCCATACTAAATGCAAGGTGGCTTTTATTAACATTCAATGCGATCTGACTGATACCACTGAGCACACCGTTACGAATATAAATGATAATAGTGACGCGTACCTCATTCAGCGTTTCCTCTTCGGAATCTGCCAACTCTATACTCAAGATAGCATCATCATCTGTCTGAATCATCTTGGAAGTATCCAGTTGAAACCTCATAATCTATCAAGAGTAAGCAAAGTCACCACGAGCGATACCAGGAGAGCGTACACGTTTTCCGCAAGCAAGCCAGGCATCTCGCAGCTCAGAACCAGGCCGCTTGACACAGACGATCGAGGACACCTCCGCTCCAAGGTCCCGGACTGCTTTTAACACCCTGAACGATGACAAGTCGTACACTCGGAGAACGCCATCCTCTATACAACACGACTCAATATCGATACTACTGATCTGATATTTTCCAACGTCGACACACCTGAGCCTGCAAAAAGGTGTCCAGCGTGTCCAAATGCGAGTGAAGTTATTTGAGAAGGGGTTTCAAGAGTTCGTTGGAGAGTATAGAATTCAATTGGCTCGAAAGGCCTCAAATCCATCCTTCTACCAACCGTCGAGGCTTGCCGTCTTCAAAGTCGTGGTGAAAGAAAATTCATCACGTGCTTGTGGCAGTCTAAAGCCTTACTTTAACTTGGACGAACTTGGTCTTGAAGTACTTGCTATAGTACGCTGACTTACGACAAACGTGGACTGGCACTATGACTGACCGATGGTATAGTCGGCTTGCCACAGGTTAAAATTGCTCGCTCGGGTTGATCACCGGTGCCACTTCAATACTGTCCTTCGACTAAAGCCCGACCCACCTAACAGTTGGCACTTCCAATTTCCAATGGAAGCTACAAATTTGTAGGATGTATTCCATAGAAAGCTTTGCCATCACTCTTGGCAACTGGGTCTCAGAGTTCACAACGTCTCTCTACAGCCAAGTGTTCTTAGGTTTTCCCGCACGCCTGGGAAAGGTGGCATTGGACGCCGCTTTGGCGCTCTCTACGTAGCATATGGAGTCTGGTGAAATGAATTACATGTGCCTACACAGTTATGCCATTCTGCTACTCCCCCTCCCAGAATATCGGACACAAGGAGATCTCGGCATACTCGCACCGGTACGACATTTAGAGAGCTAATATTCCATAGACGGGATGCCTCGCATGATATAACGGATGCTCAATGCCAGGAGCTCCGCCACAGTACTCTCACGAATGTAAGCGGATTTGGTTGACATCTGGGCACGGGTTTTCCTGGCAGCTAAGTCATGTAGCCACCGGCGCCCAAACGCGTAGATGAAATTACCGTGTGAACAAGGGCAACAAAGTTGTGCTACCCATCGGGCATGATGCATGATTCTATCTGGTGTATACGTTTTTCATGATTCTTCACACCGTCTTCTTTTTCAGGCAAGTTTTATCAAGGTTCATTTTTCCATGACTGTCGTTTGTCATGGCAAAACGCTTTCCCGGCATGATGAGGTTGCATACCTCACTCAGGTTGGGTGAAGCCCGCTCGAAAGCAACATCCTCGCACACAAGTTGAACACGTCTCGCCTCACGACACTCTCTGGAAATCAATACACTTCCTGCTGTCGATATTCGAAATGAGGGTGGGTCAAGGGCCACACGGTGGAAGCACGAGTCATACACCCTCTCGATAATAACTTGATGATATTGTATGGTGTAGAGGAACAAGGACAAAATCGTCCTAGCTATTGATATAGAGGTAAGAATTCATAACTGGAGTCGATGGGTCACACCGGATTAGCTACAAACCTCCTGGTCATACTACAAGTGCATGAAACGATCGAATGGTATCTGCTTCGGCTTGATCGTTGAGTGAAAAGTAGAATCATTGTCTTTAATTCGCAGCACTGACAGTCTCCTCAGTGTACATTTGATTCTGCACTTCTTGTACAACAATCGTTAGACATCTAAACAGCATTCCCATCCAAAACAGGCGAGCTACCATCAAAGTTCTGTGCCCAACCTAAAAAACACAGAAACACAGATAGATATCAATAATTGATTCCATGAAATCATTTAGAGGCGGACAGAAGGGAAATAGGGTATAGAAATAGCAGCCATGAGAATGAGACAAGCCATGGCAATAGCCAGAATATAACAGGTAGATGTGGTATCGGAAGCCACGGGAGTCCTTTTGTATTTGGAGGATAGTGTGTTGTGGTAGGAGGAAGAATAGACAGGCGTAGGCGAGATTATCGATACGCACCCGATAGAATTGAGGCTATGGACACTAGAAAGATACAGTCGTTAGTATATCGAGACCGGATAGAAAGGAAAAAGGGTCTGACTAATATTGCTCGATGTTTTGCTTTATCGTGTCTTCGAGCCCAGTTGGAACACCGGCTAGGGAGAAAGTTACCTGAGTAGAATCAAAGGACTGTTCGAGGGTGGTGGTCAGCGTTCCACTGTGCCCTTTATAACCAGATAATTCATCAACAAGAATCATGAGGATCGGTCGCATGCGGTTTTACCTGTTGGCCAAGTGGGACTTTGCAATGCCCATGACTGAATGATCTCTTTGCTCCGCGTAAGGGATACATATTTTCCCTTCACACCGCCACTAAAGAGGGAGAACTCTGATCCCGGCTCAGCTTTCGCCTGATCAAGGAGTATGATGAGCCTCGAGCGGTCCCAAGGAGTTCTGCCATACCTGTGGGGGGGCCGCGACCCGCTTGAAGAAAAATTCATCGTGGCCAGTGAGTAAATTGAACAGTCTTTCCGCGTCGGCTCGAAATGTAGCAGTGACTGTAACGGTCTTAGTGTTCCTAACCTTTTCCTCCAGTTTCTTCGCTTGAAGTGGTGCAGAAGGCGGCGCGACAGAAGTGGCAGTGTTGTTCATGTTATTGGGAGAAGGTGATCCAGTCCGACTAGGCTCAGCGCTGATTGTGAGATCCTTGCCATGGGTGTCGATGATGGCCGCAGGAAATTCCGCGAATTTGGCCTCCAACGCTGTAGGAAGGCGACTCCTTGCGATGGCAAAAAGGGCCTCAACGGCGGGCGAGGACTTAGTAGAGATGCTCCAGCGAAACTTAAACGCGATATGCAGTCCAAGCAAGGTAGATGAGAGGACGGATGCTTACAGAATACTCAGAAGAGCGGTCCAGAGTAATCTCATGCGAAACTTCCGGGATCGTGAGGGTTCCAGTCACTTCTGTCCCGTCGCTGGCTATACCCGACCAATCCAGTGTGATCTTGCAGTCGTAGATGGTGATCAGTCTGAACAAAGAAGTTCATCATGTCTGTCAAGGGGAGAGCATTGATAACTTACTCACTTTGACTTCCTCTGACCAAGCTCGATGTCGCCCTCTACTTCAGATACATTCGATACCGAGACTATCTCGCGTTCAGTGTTGCCTTTGATAGAGATGGCCGACAGTTCCCTTTCGAACCATTCTCTGCCCCAGGTGGTGACATTTTTGTTTTTCCAATGCCAGTTTGCAGTAGAAACGGGGAGCGCCATTCTAAAGCTGCTGATTATTAGAGAAGAGATCGCAGACGATTGGTGAAGCGATAGTTATTTACAACCGATGTTTGTTTGCCTCTTTTTTCCACAACGTTCCAGGGCTTTCTCTTGACCCTTGAAATTCAACGAACCTCTTCAGTTGTAGTGTACATATGCCCTACCTGTACTTTAATAACCTGTGACACGGTGATGTGATCCTAGCCACAATACTTTTAGGGGACCAAAATCTGACAGATTTACTACAGAAAATCACCGTGACATTTACTTATTGCTATTTGCCAGTGACTACGTGACATTTTAAATATTTGTACGGAAATGGACTATTGACTGATATGGCAAGTGACGTAACAATTGCCAAACGACACGGCCGCAGACAAGAATTCTGGCATGTTACGTAGCAAGCCTACCAGAGGAGGTTCATCGAAGAACCCTGCTGAAAAACCCGTCAAGCTTATTCAGGATGCTCTCAAGCGACTCGCGCATATTCAAAATACCATACGTCTGACCAAATGCGGTATGTTACATATACTCCACAAGACCATGATAACTCGTTGATAACGCGATTTCATGACATCCATAGCCGATAATCTTTGCGATCGCCCGGCTGCGACTATCCAAGGACGAATTAGTGGTGTATAGTATCACATGCACATCTCTCACATGCCATACAACTTTCGATTCTTCGGAACGGTTCGAAGTCCCCCCGAGCCCACCTTTCCTCGTGACTGTGTTGATTGACGAGCAGCCAACAGCTTCTATCTGACTGGGGATGCTTTGACGGCAAAACTTTACTGCAAAAATGTTGTACAAGTTAGCCTGACGCTAGGTCGGTGTAGTCAAGTCACAGCAGCCACGCAATGCTGACTGACTGTTGATTGTAGTTGATCAAAAAAAGTCCGGGAATAGATGGTCAGCAACGCTGCTGGTCCGCAAAAGAACCGATTACACACCCGTATGAGGGATTCATCTTAGATGGTTGTTTTACCAAATCTAAGGCGAAAGGGCGACGATCTGCACCTCGTTGCATGTCCAAGCACATTTGCGTCCGACTGGGAAACTGTGTTTTAAAGTTTACGTGAAGTATTCTACTCGTGTCGGAAGCGAGATAGGGAGCGAACTATAAAAGTGCACACAAAATTGATAGGAGTTCACTGGCCAGTCCACCCGCTGTATCATCACACTATCATGGTTGCACTCTCTGCTCACGCCAACCTGACTCTTGCGTGGATCGGGTATCTGAACGCCTTTAATCTTACTGGGCTGGCCTCCATCATGTCCGACAATTTTTCCAACAAGGAGATGCCTGCGAGCATGGGCATGGGGACCGTAGGGAAGCAGGAGTATCTCACTCGGCTTGCTGGTGTTCCCATACAGTATTTCAATGTGACTCTAGTTTTCTAAGGGCCACGGCATATCATGATCGTCTAATATTGTTTTGCAGCTCTCAGTACCGGCTCATGAAGACATCTTTGAAAACACAAATAAAATTATGTTCTACGTGTGTATCATCTTCGTGACGTGCTCCCGTGGCTGACAAAACCTCTGCAGTGCACCGCAGATGGAAAAACAAAGCATGGATTCCCATACCAAAACGAATACATCATGGTGTTCACATTCGAAGGTGACAAGATCCTCACTGCCAACGAGTTTGTGGATCCCAGCATCATGTCTGCGTATGTCAACGAGACGATTGTATCGACGGCGCTCAAGCAGATGAATATTTCAACGTCATAGCCATTACTGATCTAATTGTGTAAATTACCTCACCTTACGCGGCATACTGTAGTAAGTTCGGCATCTTTTTTTCTAGAATGAATCCTTGGCACCTGTACCGCATAATCTGATTACTAGGAAACTCTTAGTTGCACTGCTTGCTTATCACACCACTTTCATTTCCCTTCATTTCTTTGGTGAATATTATGATATCCCCGACATCTCAATCAGTTTTATAGAATAACTGGGCAGTTATGCAGTCGACGTAAATAAAAGCACCTTTGGCACGTCATCGAGATCTTACTCTCAGCCTGAGGCAACACCTCAAAAAAATTCCTGCTATTCATGCTAGACTATGTACACGTAAGTTAGGGCTAGAGGGTTTCCCCGGTTGAGCCACATTGGGCAGAAAGGGAAAGCCTTGCTCGCCCGGCCAGATTTGATACCCAGCCATTATAAGTGGAAGGGGGGGGGCCAGGAGCTTTGGTGGGGTCAATATAGCCAGAATCGGCCACGTTCTTGTCCAGATGCCTAGGGAGGTTCAGGCTCCTTTGAAAACATGATGCCTGCGTTCTATGTGAGCCCATCTTTGGCATGCCTGCAGTGGGCAGTAGTGCTTGGACAGGCCGCATACCCACATCTTCTACGCTGTAGTTTTTTGTGCTTAGCACCTGTACTTCATACCTAGCTTCACACACTTTATTCGTTGGTACGAGCACATATTTTTGATCTCCGTGCACTGGACGATATCCCCATCCGCAGAGTGCTTGTGGGCGTGTGATGCCACTGTCAAACACAACACTATGAAGCCACCAATTTTTATCGAAATAAGTAAAATGCTATCATGAGGATTTGATGTTCACGAAATGGTCGCGTTCAGGTTTTTGAGAGCGATGTCACGTGAACGACGGTGTGCTCACGTGGATCGTTGGCGTGAGTGACGTCAGTTATTCTGACATCGAGGCTTGCCACCTGTCCCTCTCTGTAGTATCGATATCATGAACTCCCTTTTTCGCCAATTCACGCGCACCACAGCTTTTAGAAATACATCACTCACACTTTGCAAGTCGCTGGCACGCCCAGCTCAGTTCGGACGTCCAGGTCATTCTACTCTCTTAGCACATACTCGATCGGTAGCCAGTTTTGTCACCAACAAACCAGCCAGCCAGTCACTCGAACATGCTGCCACGAACATCAAAGAAGAAGTTGGAAATTCTGCCGCCGATCTCGCAAGAGTCATTGCTGGCGACAATGCCACGAAAGATTCCGTCATCCATGGGGAAGAATCGTTCGTAAGTCCTGTATTTTACCGCTGAGCAAGATCCCCGCCAAATACGCTCCGCGAATCAGCTTAAAATCACAGGATTGGTGGCCTCCGAAGTACCTAGACCAGTTATGATTTTCGGTCTTCTAGGTTTGTCTAGACTTCAATCGTTGACCTGAGCACTGATGTTGCCCTTCGACGTATCAGGAGGTCTGCCATACGTCGGAACGTCAGTTACCACAGTATACCTCGCTCATTCTGCCCAGCTCGCCGCGACTGGGGCTATTACCAACATCGACCCAGGCGTCGCTCTTACCGTCCTTGATCAAGCACTAAACGTCCAAGTGACCTATGGTGCTGTCATGCTATCTTTCTTAGGTCGGTGGCCCCCGCGATCCGTGCTCCTGATCCCGCTTCTGATCTGAAAACAATTTTAGGTGCACTGCATTGGGGAATGGAGTTCGCTGGTTATGGCGGCCAAAAAGGTTACGTACGCCTAGCACTTGGAGCTGCCCCTGTCCTCTTCGCGTGGCCTACACTTGCTCTACAACCCATGACGGCACTTATTTGGCAATGGATTGGGTTCACAGCGCTTTGGTATGCAGATTCGAAGGCTACAGTGAACGGATGGGGTATGTCCTTTACCTCGGACATCGTTGAAATCACTGACCTCTGGTGCGTTTGTAGCCCCAAAGTGGTATTCTCAGTATAGATTTTACCTCTCTATTCTCGTTGGCACGTGGTGAGTATAAGTTCTACCGGCGTGAAACGTTGCATTGCATCGCTCACCTTGTGGTCAAGTATCATTGGCTCGCTTGCAGGCACCTCGTACTACGGACCTGTCGCAGGGCATGGGCTGCTCTCGCATGATCTTGATCTTCTCCGGGAACAAAGGAAGGAATTATTGCCAGCCATACCCCACGTGATCTCGGGAGACCTTGAGGCTATTCCTGCAGGTGAGATGGCGCCCAAGTATATCAGAATCCACAAGAAGGAACACCAAAATGATAAGGAGAATTGAGGATGTTGCAACAGTCTCCAGGCGAACTTCGGATTGAAAGAAAATTGTACAATAAACAATAACCTTGTAGTTGTACTATGCGTAGGCATTCCACCCAAGAACTTTGACCAAAACGTTGAGTGCGATGTCATGGAGGAAGCGATTGCGCGGTCATCATCGGAAAGGCAAAGTTTATGAGCAAATTATCCCAAGAAAACTCCCACACTAGTTTCTACAACAGTCAGCCATGTCGACTTAGGTCGACTTCTGTGCTTCTACGGTTTAAACGTTTATCCGTGGAACCAGGATTTCTGATTCAGGGCCAGTATGACAGAATCAACAGGGAATATATCCGCCGAGTCTTCCTTTTCCATTCTTGGTTTCTCCGTATGTATAACAACTGGGTGACAACCGGACTTCAAACCGATTAGAGCCCGGACTGTTTCGAAAACTACTAAACGTAAGTAGCTGTAACGACAATGCATGACAAATGAATATAACCGCAGGACTAGGGCAAAGCACAGTGGGAAACAGGGTTGGGTATGAGAATGAAGAGCCTGAGAGTGCCCTCTCCGTGACTGGGCATTCCTCTTTTATTAATGTGTTATGTGTTAGAATTTCCCTAACGAAATACGAAGTGAACAAGGTGAATCCGAGTCCTGTCTTCAAAATTAC
>QFEU01004206.1:0-10018 GCA_003316345.1 Tricholoma terreum | reverse complement strand
GGTGAGGGAATGGTGAGGTTGATCAGGGGGAGTGGGGGTAACATGTACATTGGCAACAAGGGTTGGGTTCCGAGGCTCAGAAAGCTCCCGAACGGAATTGAGACCAGAGTGGGTATTTGGAAGATCATTCATGGCTGTTGTAGATTGATGATTAATTACATACTCGGGGGGACGCCATAACTGAATGAACCAAGCGAATCCTCAATCTCCACACACAGGTGTTGAAATTTCCGATAGGGAACCCGGGGATGCTCGGGCACGGGCTCGGCAGCACCATGGTTAGTGGGAATGTTATTCATAGCTGATGTATTGCTTGACTCGTATTTTGGGAGCGATAGACCAAGTGGATCCTCCATCTCCGAGAACAGGTGGTGAAGGTTTGGATGGGGAACCTGGGGGCCCTTGGGCTCGGGCTCAGGAGTAACTTGGGGTGTTGGAAAGACATTCATGGCTGTTATATTCATTGATATACACTGCAGCAGGAAATCGAGAGTAGACACACCAACAGAATTGTCGATCTCTATCAGCAGGCTGCTGAAGTTCTGAATGGAAGCTGAAGAGTTGTTGGGCTCCCATCTGACCTCGGGCCCATGGTCAGGGTGGGACGGGGTAGTCGGAAGATGATCGAGCACTGTTGTTATCAATGATTATGACCTCGATAAACTGAATCAGGGGATAACACACCAACCGAATCCTCAATCTCCATGAACAGGTTTGCCAGTGTCCGATGCTGAGCCTGGGCAGACTCGGACACAGCCCCGGACACGGCCTCACGCTTGCATGACATTCCGACTACTGACTCTGCTGCTGTTGTATTCGGTCTTCTATACTGGGTGGGGGATCGGGGGTCAACGCACCAAAGGAATCCTCAATCCCAATCAACAGGTTCTCGAATTTTGGATGGGGAACCTGCCCAGTCCGAGGCTCGGTAGCAGGCGGGGTAGTTGACAGATGCATTAAGTTCACGTCCGTTCCTATATGGTTAACTCAGAATTGTGGAGCGAGCACAAAAATCAAATTTACCTTGAGATTCCTCAAACTCCATGAGGTTGTTCAGTATTGGCCGAGAGATGCTCGCAGGGGTAATTGGTGGAATTTGTGAGCTGCCATGCATCGGATCTGCAAGATGTTTTTGTACAAAACAGGTAACTCAACATATCACTTACCATCTTCAACATCAATCAGTAGGTTTTGGAACCTTACTTCGGGAACCTTCTCATTTCCTAACTTTAGTGAATGTCAATCGTCATACAAAGCAGGGATATCTGGCCGATCATCAGCATTGCAGCACATTTGACTATTGAAGGATATCAAACGCACCCTTGGGATCATCTACCATGATCATCAAATTGGAAAAACACCGCAATCCACTGTCCGAGCTATGTTTCTTATGAACGTCGGCCTCGGCCTCGGCCATGAGTCCGGTGTGTATCCCCAAATCAACGGAAAGGTTAGATAATGCCTTTTTATTGAATTTCAGGCCAGGCGTATGACCAGGACGCGATGGACCGTTGATATCTATCCCGAGATTGGGGAACGTTCAGGCATTATCGCATGGTGGAGCTGCCTTGGCAAGATCCTTGTGAAGTGCTGGCAAGTGAACATTCTCCTTCGGTAATGAGATGCCCTCTGTCAGCGGGGGGTGATCTATACTGCTGAGCAGATTGTCCGAATGAGGATGTCGTTTCATGGATCCGATGGGTAAGCCACTAGGCTTCTCTATTGAAGGGTGAGACACAGCCTGATCTGTAAGAATGACTTCATTACCTGCTGACTTCCCGCTTGTGCGCTCTGACATATTGTTTCGTTGGTCGGTGGGAATGGACTCAAGTTGTATGTCTGCATACACAATGCTCGTGAGAAGACGTGAATATCACGTGCACTTTGTAATCAACAGCAAACACTTCAGCTCGACATTTATTTATCTAAGTCACCCTCCTCGACACATTGCGTAGACGACTCAATGGCCTCTTCAACCTCCCCATATGCTGCACCCTCCCTTGAGACAACCTGTTCCCGATGTGTGGAGTTCGAAAACCTCGTTCGGTCTTGGCAGGTTCGTGGGCTTGAATCCTCGGATGAGATACGTGAGGAGGGTACGATCGAAATGGCAACCAAGTTGGTATGGCATTTCTGTTATTCTTTAAATCTGTAAACATACTCACATCTAACCTTTCCAGAACGATCTTATTTGCGACTTCAAAGTCCACATTGCTTCAGTGGCAAATGCATCGTTCGTACGTGGCGCGCAACGTATCTTGGCAGCCTCGTATGCCATGGATTTCAAAGTGTTCGATTGGGCAGCTCTGGCCGCGCTCGTCACGAACCATCCTGTGGTTGCCCAAGGCCCAGTTTCTATCCCAGAGCCGACGCGTCCTGACGCAGTAGCGCAAGAGCCTTCAACTAAGGAGAGGGAGGTCCATGCTGGAGCGGAGAAGCAAGATGGTGATGAAGGGAGGGCTATGGATGCAGGGAGCAGGATTGCGAAGAGAAATGGAGCATCTGGAGATAGGTTGGCTGCGAGCATAGTTGTGGCAGAGGAGGTAACACCGGAGTCCAGCAAACGACCAATCAAGATCGGCGTCGCTCGTTCATCCAAACCTCCCATTCCCCTCCCATCCATTCCCGAGGGGCACGCTGACCCTGACACCAACTCTGACTCCCATCTCCCAATCACCGGGGTCAGTGGCAGGCATAAGCCACAACCCAAATTGTTGGGCGTTACGAAGCGTCGCCGACAGGATACAGCAGATGTTAGTGACTCTGAGGGTCAGGTCGATATCTCCCCCAGGCCAACCTCGGGGCGAAGACTCCGAAAGTCTGCAGGAACGACCAAACTGCCTGTCATCCCTGAAGCCGCGAAAGCGCATTCCGACGACGAAATCTCCAACCCACCCATCGACGCCGCCATTCGGCGTGCCTATAAATGTAAGCAGGTATGGGAAGAGGTTAGCGACGTCGATTTGGATGAAGACGCGGGTACGGCTTCTGAGCGGGCCCAGGATCCATCTTGCGACTGGTGCAAGAAGAATTACAAGGACTGTTTTGTGAAGAAGAACCAGGCTTGCAGCAACTGTGCTTCCCGAAAGGTCAAGTGCACGCTTCCTCACCACATCAGCAAGAACACCATTACACGTCCCACCGCCGCTCAGATGAAGGCAGCGAAGAAGGCATCGAACAAGAAGCTCTCCGAAGTGGTCATGGCCTCCAAGGCTCCTTTACCTTCAGGATCTGGTGCGGGTTCGGGGTCGAAGAAAACATCCGGAAATGCTCCATCTGGAGCAACATCAAGGGGCCCGAAAAAAGCAAGGCTGGACATAGATGCCGAACCTGGGAAAGAGGATGGTGGTATTCATGTGCATAAGCCATACATAGGGAAACGCAGGATGGCTAAAAGCCCTATTCCTGCACAGAGTTCGAAGAACTTGGCCTTGGCCTTGGCTAAGTTGGATTCGCCGGTTCCATCTGCCAAACCGAAGGGAAGGGTCCGAAGCAAAGAGCCAACACCCGCAGCACCAGGCCGAGCGGACGAGCCTTTGGGTACGTCTTTCTCAATTTATCTTCACTGCACATTCATAATTACATCGCAGTTGCCTTTTTTGAGGTACTCAATGCTTGTCACCCATCCCCTCCTCACATCCCAAATCAGGCTACTCTCGGTTCCCCCTCAACCATGAACAGTACCCCCGGGCTTCAAGCCGAGGTTTTCACGATGCGGCAGCAACTTACCGCCGTCTCCAGCAAGTTGGACAAGCTCATGACGAGCTACAATACTTTGCAGAATTGGATGGTCAACAAGTTGGATGCGTTAGACTTGGATGTAGTGCGTCTTACCCAAGGGTTTGACTCTCACCTCCAGACCACTCAAGGCGAGATGGGAGGGTTCACCGAGCAGCTAGCCAAACAACAGAGGTCGCTGGGGATGCTGACTTCGGAGATTCAGGGATTGCGTTCCGTACCTCCTTCCAACCAGGCAGGCGTTGGGGATCATTTAGGGACAGGATCCTCGCCTCCCACAGGTATGGTATTCCGGGGAACGGGGATTGAAGGTGTACAGGTAACAACAGCAACACAGACCGAACCTTTTGGGATCGGGCTCAGCGTTGCGTCCACCGACCAGAGCCCGGTAGACACGATGGGAGAACATGGTAGAGCTGATTTGGAACAGGAGATTGACAGGAAGGAAGATGTATCTCCCTCGGGCCCTGAGGAGTCCACCACAGTCACCAACGTCGCCGTACCATCCGAGGCCGAGGGTCAAACG
This sequence comes from Tricholoma terreum, assembly GCA_003316345.1. Taxonomy (NCBI): domain Eukaryota; kingdom Fungi; phylum Basidiomycota; class Agaricomycetes; order Agaricales; family Tricholomataceae; genus Tricholoma; species Tricholoma terreum. The sequence continues at coordinate 5,754 of QFEU01004206.1, read as the reverse complement.
TAGAACATACTTCCGCATTATCATCGAGCATCGTACCGGACTTTTTTCTTCCCATTGCTGTAATCATTGTAAAATGTAAATAATCTACCAACAATGACAGCATGTGCTTGATTCTGAAGCTGAGATTCCAAACCTAAGCCAAGCCCGGGCCCGAGGATGAAGATACAAAGCCCAAAAGTAAATCATGGGAATCCGAGCCCGACGCTCTTTACGACTGTATATTGTGTAGGCCTCAACCTACCCGGGATGTAGATAATCGTGCATTAACCTGGTCACAGTAGTAGCCCCAAACTATCCTTCATAAATATACCAAGCCCATGACATCCTGCGGGAATCATGGGAACAGGAGTCTGGGTCCGAGACTCTGTCTGACCGTATATTGGGTAGTCCTCCAGTTTCCTGTCGCAATACATAAGTGTCGATTAGCCTCCTTGCCGTAGTGGCACAGAACCAATCCTTCATAAATATATCAAGCCCGATGACATCCTTCAGGAATCATGGTGATGTGCATCCGAGCCCGACAATCTGTCTCTCTTGATATCTCAGAGGTGTCCAGCTGCCCGGGGCCATAGGTAACCTTTTCCTTGCCTGGTTGCCGTAGTACAAAACTATCCTTCATAAACATTCAAAGCCCGATGACATCCTTCGGGAATGATGGGAGCCTGCGTCCAAGGCCAACGGTCGTTATACAAGTAAGGCTTCCCGGGCACATGGGGATGACTCCGACAGTCCACCTACACATAGTGACAGTCCATCTACACCGGGATCTTCCACCAACACACAAAGACAGTCAATCTACACAGGGACAGTCCACCTACACACAAGGACAGTCCTGCACACAAGGACAGTCCACCTACACACAAGGACAATTGCATCATAGTTCAGGTACGGTATACAAGGGACAGATGTGACATTCAACGTCCAGACATTACCTGCACTGGAATCAGTCCCAAAGTGCTGGTGACAAGGACTTTGGATCGCAAGTGTTCAGCCCGGCAAACTAAACCAATGACATCGATCGGGAATCATGGAATGACGAGCCCGAGCCCGGGCCCATGCCCGACACCATGACTGTAGTTATACTAGGTATGCTTCCAGCTGCTCGGGCCCATGAATTATCTTGAATTAGTCTCACTATGATACTTCTCTCATAGTCACATCAGAGAGTAGTAGAAGCCCACAAAGTAGAAACCGACAACCATCCATAAATGTACCGAGGTCAATCTCATGTTTCAAGAATCATGCCAACGGGAGTCTGAGCCCTATGTTATGTCATTCTTCATATTGGGTGGGCTTCTGGCCAAGAATTGAAAACCCCACTAACTTATTTGCACACAGCTATCTTGATTACAGCACCAATTGCAGTCTCTCGGACATAATTGACGACTACGACAGTCCACCTACACACAAGGACATTCCACGGAAATGACAGCAGTCAACCTACACACAAGGACACTCAGCCGATAAAATGACAGTACACCTACACACAAGGACAGTCCATCTACACACAAGGACAATTGCATCATAGTTAAAATACGGCATACAAGGGACAGATTTGACATTGACCGTCCAGACATTACCTGCTCTGGCATAAGTCCCAAAGATCTGGTGACAAGGACTTTGGATCGCAAGTGTTAAGCCCGGCAAAATAAACCAATGACATCTTTTGGGAATTATAGAATCCTGAGCCCGAGCCCGAGCCCGACACCATGACTGTAGTTATACTAGGTATGCTTCCAGCTTCTCGGGCCCATGAATAATCTTCAAGTAGCCTCGGGATGTGCTTTCTTGCATAGTCACAGGGGACAGTTATAAAAGGTCAAGACATAGAAACGGACAACCATTCATATATATACCGAGTAGGTGATGACTCTGACAGTCCATGTACATACAAGGACAATTCCATCGCAGTCAAAGTACAGTCAGTATACACCAAACCCATCTGACATTCAACTTCAAGACAGTAGAGTTTGCACTGGCATTAGTCCCCAAGTTCTGGTGACAAGGACTTTGGATCTCAACCGCTGAGCCCGGCAATCCAGCATTAAACATACCAAACCCAATGACATCCTTCGGGAATGGTGTAAGCCCGAGCCCGGGCCCGAGCCCGTGCCTGACACTATGACTGTAGTGATATTAGGTATGCTTCCAGTGTCTCGGGCACATGAATCATCTTGAGTTAGGCCTAGTGTGTTCTGTCTCACATAGTCGCAGCTGATAGTGATGAAAGTACATGACATAGCAATGGACAACCTTTCATATATATACCGAGTAGGTGATGACTGCGACAGTCCAACTACATACAAGGACACACAAGGGCAATTGCATCAAAGTTAAAGTACGGACTACATGAGACCAATTTGACATTCAACTGCCAGACATTATCTGCACTGGCATCAGTCCCCAAGTTCGGGTGGCAAGGACTTTGGATCCCGAACCGACGCCCGGCAAGCCACCGCCACATTCCAAATAACTACAAAGACCCCCAAAACCCCCACCAGCAAATAACCTACATTATTGGCAGAGCGACACAATCCCTCAGCATGCCCATCACCAACAGTTCGCAAGTGCAACATAACCGCCAGTTGGTATTCAACTACCTTGTCTCACGAATGAGATCAGCGATAGTGACCCATCAATACGACCCCGACGCATTGTCGGTAAGGGAAAGGTTCGTATGGTGGTTACGGCATTTGGGCCTGGAACGGGCATGTATCTGTGTTATGCTCCTGTGATGCACCTCTCATGACCATCATATAAAGGACGTTGGCATTAGATATGTTGGCCAAAGTCGTACCATGGGTTTAAGTGTCTCCATTCCCCCAATGTATTTGGACGCTTGCGAGTGGATCGGTAGGGGAAGCCTTGAAAAGGCAGTATATCCATTATATCAAGGTTGCAAAATGGATGGAACCCACATCCGGACATCATATCAACTAGCTTGGTGGACCGATCCATTACAAGAACAATCGCAGAACTACTTCACAGATGAGATGTTCTTTCCTGCAGTTCAGCAGGATTTAGATGATACGGGGTTCATATCCATAGGTCAGATCGGTCATTATTGCTATGTTTTGGATTAATCCGCTGTATTACAGAGCCTACATCTACAGTGGTAGATCCCAGAGACCTCAATATGGAGATTATGAGAAGGTTCTTAGACTCCGCGACAGTTATGGTCGATCAGAACGATCTGCGGATGCGAGAAATAATCGATTTGATTAACAAGACCATATGTGCCGGCATCTGCTTCCATAGAATCATCGAGGAGATGGGGGAAATGGTATCGGAAGAGGGGTCTTTGACATCCATGTCCGATAGTGGGCTTGTCGATACCGACGGAGAATCTATGGAAAGTGAGGAACAGGACAATGGTAGTTGCCCCTCTGGTGAGCATCCTATTCCAACACATCAGTTAGATCTGACTAATTGAATGCAGGAAGTGATATTGATTAATTCAGGTGGTTTCTTGCCACCCACAGTGATGAAAGGAGTCAGTGCAGGAATTTCTAGCCGATCGGCCTCGGGTTCGGAACCTTTCAATACCTTAGCATATGACTATTATGGAATGTTATGGTAGGATGCCTTGTAGCATCGGGGTCACCTTCAATCTTCAATGAATATCCCACATAATTCAATCTCATCAGTGTTGGACCCCATTCTGTGGGAACATGCTAAGGCCGACATTGCCTTCGGCCTCGGTCTCAAAACATGCAGGAAACACCCAAAGCTAGCTATGCAGATAGAGTACTACAATACTTGAGATTGGGTCATACTACTATGAGATTGGGTAACACTACTACAATGCTTGACATTCTGTGGGTGTTGTCCATTCCAACGATCTCCTTGTAGGCCCAATCAGACCTCCACTAGGAGACTCGGCTTGCGATTTGTCTGTCTATCCATACAGGATCAGGTCACCTGCGTATGTCTGATGATGTATCACCTAATCGTGCAGGTCCATTTCATGGGCCATGTTGGCATCCCGCATTCGGTCTCGGCTTTCGGGATGGGATACGGGCTTAGTCCATCTGTTCCAACTACCTCACAGCAATAATGTGTAGGTGTCATCTAGGTTAGAACAGATGATTACTTTCTACATGTCATCCAAGTTCCCGCCGAAACACCAAGCCTCTCCAACACCTTATTCCTCATAAAGTAGGCTAAACATATCCTATCGCCACCAACCCCCCCAGCCCCATGAGTTATAACTTTACTCGCGATTCAGACCACTGTTCCAGGTGCATAATTTAACCGTAATCCTAGCCCCGGAAGTTCTAATCTCCCATTCTCATACTTACCCAATGTTACAAGCATATCGAACCATGTTCCGCGTCCCCGGACATCACGATGCAGTGGTGTTTCTCTGTTCACAACAACCTGAAGGGCGGAAAATGGATTCGTCCATAGCTGGAGTATGTCTAGCAGTGAGATCCTCTCTTCCTGGGCTACAAAGGTAGGAGTATCATGCAAGGTTGCGAGTGCCTCTCTTCCTTGCCGGTATAAATCCGGATGCATGACGTTGAGTATCGCACCGAGGAGAGCGTTACATTCTATCATTGAGCTTAACCAGTTCCTTCCGACACCCGGCTGTTTTAAACTAGCAGAGACTTCCAGCGAAAATTGCCCTGACTGCCGCAGGCAATCAGAGCAACAGCATGGGAGTAATGGGGTTTCTCACCTCGTGGCCAAGCTGGAACCATGCCAGTGACATTTCAAAGGTACCGGGGTGGCGTTCCATCGTTTTTGAATGATTAAAGTACTTCGGAGCATTTCGCCAACTAGAATGCTCGGATCCCATCGTCACCGAGCTATCTGATACCTTGCAGTTATCCCATATTTGCCTCTGTGAATTGCGTGATGAGGGGTAACAGGTAAATAGCCAGTGGATAGGTACCTGGCGACTCTCATGAAGGATCTCGGGTAGATAGCATACAAGAGTGTGACCATGTATATCGGTGACAGTGGTAGGTCGGGTTTCATACCCTGGCCGGTCGACAAATATGGGGGGGTATCGCTGATGTTGTAATCTCTCAAACTCGGGATTCTGTCCGTCTTGGTGACTTGTCAGATAATCTGAATATCGATCAGCATCCCACGAGGTTGATACTGACAAACCCGAGGTGAGCTACCATTAGACAAATGGGTATGAATAGGCCAGACTTTTATGTTCGTGGGCTGCAACTAAGACCATGACCAACTGATTGCATTCATGGAGAAAGTCAATCGTCCATCCAGAGGGAAATGGAAGTGGAGAAGGATCTCCCAACAGTTCCATCTCAAACCTTTTCCGGCAGTAGCTTGCGATAGGATCAGTGAGCGACATGACACCTGGCAATTGTTCCATGGTTGTGGATGCTTCACAGACAGTCGTGATATTCGTGTAGATCACTGAGCCCAACTCGTTCCGATATCGATCCGACCCGGGCACCATGGCCACAATGGGCAATTGGGTAAATTGCTAATGGTATCGCTCCTTTTGTGAAAGCGTTGTCCCAAATGGACTGCCAATACCCTTTGGACGCATACTCATACCCATCTTTGGCCTCGGACTTCGACGAGTTGATTTGAATCTTCAGGCATAGGGCCAGCCTGATTCTCCGGTGTTCTGGTACCCAGCATAGAGATAGCATATGTATGTCGACCTCACAATCAACACTAGTATGATCAAATCGCATTTCGCAAGTTCCTGTTTCATATGGTGTATATCAATTTTACCATCTTCATGTTAGTTATGTTCGGCGTCATGTCCGG
>QFEU01004205.1:0-19771 GCA_003316345.1 Tricholoma terreum | reverse complement strand
TCTGGGTTCGTCATTCAAGTTCGTTTCTGTGAAAGGTGTTTCTCCTGTTCGAGATCACAGTTCTTCGCTACTTACATCTGCCCCCGTTTAAGGAGGACTCAACGATCAAAATATGTCCTTGGCTGGCGGGGAGGCTGGCCTAGATGTCCAGTTTGCATTTGGGTTGTCATACCCAATTCCGGTAGCGTCCTTTCCACTTTGGAGATCTGCGATTCTTATCCGAACCTAGGCAACATTTTGGTCTACTCCAGGTAGCCCGCCATTTAAACCGGACGACCACACGCATACCAATACCAACGAGTTAGTTTTCCTGTACATACACACTTTCCATCTCCTTAAGCCGTTTTGGCAGACCATACTCGGATTGGCTTGAGTTTGTCTTATCTCATCCAAATATACCTCTGTCCATCTCGACTAGTTATGGGGATGACGAGCAAACAGGTATATATGCTAGTGTTGTATTCACCGCTTGGCCAACCTCATCCTTCTTGCAGTCCCAGAAAGCTATGCCCGTCGTGTATGTGCAGAATTTGCCCAGCTTGGTATGTGTAGTAGCCTTCTTCGATGTGCTTGCCTCTGAGTGGCAGACCTCCCAGGTGCCCGAGGAGTCTCTCTCATATTTTCCTCCGGTGATGGTGGTGTCGGGGACAATAATCCATATCCTGCTACTCACGAGTGTTTTACTAACGATGGTAAAAATACTACTAGATTCCTGCCCGTATTCCCAGCATCGTTCGTATCATCATTGTCTTTGTCATACCAAAAGGACTCAACTGTTGAAACGCAGATGCCCATTGTGACACAACTCAATTTATGTCCGTCGTTCTTCACTGATCCGTGCTCTAGCGTCACGTCAGTGGGAGGGACTGTGCAGATTCCTGAAGTAGCAGTGTCACGCTTTTTCTCTGGCGGCGGCTTCAGTGACTATGTGAGATAATTCTGGATGTTACTATCAGTGTTGGTGACGTCGTAGACTCATCTCGTTGCCAGTTTGATCGCCCTCCTTATCAAGAAAAGGCTGTGACAAAGTATCTTGCTTCGCTTCCCAAGGGAACCTATGAAGGCCTCTACAATCCGTAAACCCGATCTTTTATGGGGTTATTCGTCTCTGACACCTTTTTGCATGGCGTTCCAGGAAAGGGAGGGTATGTCATCATTTGTCGAGGCATCAACCTTTTGCTCAGCGGACTATCTTCCCAGGGTATCCCGGACGTCGCTGCGCAGTCTGACCGCTACCGTTTCTTCTTCTCTGGCGTACCGAGATTGATCGGAGGCACTTCCGCATCTTCTCCTACATTTGCTGGGATAGTGACACTCCTGAATGATGTCCGTCTCTCCAAGAAGCAGCCTCCCCTGGGATTCTTGAATCCCCTACTGTATTCCAACGGCCTCAGTGGCTTTAACGATATTACTATCGGTCACAACTCCGGTTGTGGCACCACAGGGTTCAATGTCCGTTTTTCCCCTCTTTCTGGAGTGCAAACTCATCGACCTGAATTCATAGGCTACGAAAGGATGGGATCCAGGTACGTCGATGACATATTCAGGTTCACCTCTGGCTTGACATTTGTACAGTGACTGGACTTGGCACACCAAACTTTGGTAAGCTTAAGAAACTGTGTAGTAAATGATACTTCCGAAGTTGTGTAAACCCTGAACAATGACGGTACACTTGGCCCAAGCACGATCTCTTGGAGGCTCGAAGCAGGTTATCAATCAATGTGGCGGGCCCTTCGACGGCGATGCTATCTCCGCTCATCGGGCCTTCTTATGTACATGCATTCACATGAACGTCTCGAGCTGAACACCTTGAGATGATTCAAGTTTCTCGTATTCACTGTGGCATATGACAAGCTAAATTCATCGATCCTCGTGGGAACTTCGCGCGTTGCCTAACTTAGATCCCGTTCGGTTCCAGAAACGTGAAATTATCTTTCAAACTTCACAGCAATTTCACCTGCAGACTACTCTTCTTTGGAGACCATGTTTTTACAAGTTTGCTCCCAAGTAACAGCAGGTAACAACAGGCATCAGTTTTATCACGGCAGTTTGGCTTCTCAGCACAATCCCGATCAAATTATAGCTCAAGTTGACCCTGAATAATCTGGAGGCTGGCGAGTGCGTCCGAAAATCAACTGCGGTGTCCTCGCAACAAGTCTTGAAGCTTGAGCATCCACCATGCGAGCACTAGCACTGCGTGTATTGCTTTTTGCTATCTTCGCTGTTCCGTTCACAGGCGGCCTAGCAGCTTCTCCTGTACCATGCGCCTACAAAGTCAAGGAAACCGTCATCCCTCCTCGTGGTTGGTACAAGCACAGCATGCCTCCCTCTAATCATACTATCGTCCTTCGGATTGGGCTTCCACAGCCGAACTTCCAAGTATTGGAGAAGCACCTATATGAAGTGAGCGATCCCGACCACGAGCGTTATGGTGCATATTTGTCCATGGAGGAAGTGGAGACTCTGGTTGCCCCACACCAGGAGAGTGTGGATCTCATCGACGAATGGCTTCAATCTCATGGCATTGGAAAGCACGATTTCGTTCGTTCTCCGGCAAAGGACTGGGTGACTGTAACGATGCCCGTTAGTTTGGTTGAGAAGATGCTTGACACCGTACGGTTGTGTTTACATGCCGTGCTACATGTTCTAACAGTTGCTATCTCTACTTAGAAATATCATGTCTGGAAGCATATTGATAGCGGTGATTATATCGTCAGGACCACTAGTTACAGTCTCCCCATCAACCTCCACGACCACATCGACGTTATCCAGCCAACGACAATCTTTGGTCGATTCAAGCCCTCTATATCTACCATTTTCTCGTCCGACAAGGAAACACCTGATATACTCCCGTCGTCTAGTTCGATCATCGATGCAGTATCGGGTGTCACGGTAGACTCGCTATGCAACACGACGATCACCATCGGCTGTTTACAACAGCTATATAATGCGGTCGGATTCATACCTTCCAGTAAAAATAATTCAATTGGTATCACCGGTTATCTCGAACAATTCGCGAATGAGGCGGACTTGCAGTCGTTCTACAGGGAGCAGAGACCGGATGCGATTGGTTCCTCATTCGAGTTCATTCCCGTGAATGGTTCGTCACGTCCGATGGAGCCATTCCTTCATTTGTCGCTGAGGTGTACTTTCAGGTGGTCTCAATGATCAGAATCTATCGTTGGCTGGTACGGAAGCCAACTTGGATGTCCAGTTCGCCTTTGGCTTGTCCCACCCCATCCCGGTGATTTTACTTTCTGCTCTAAAACATGAACAGTGCTCATCAAAGCTAGGCTGTTTTCTACTCAACAGCAGGTCGACCACCATTCAATCCAGATGTTATAGTCCCCGAAAATACAAATGAGTAAGTGTCTTCTTCCGCATATCAACACTTGCACCTAAATCCTCATCAGACCGTATTCGGAGTGGCTCGATTCTGTAGTGAACGACCCAAACACACCCCTCACCATTTCCACGAGCTATGGGGACCATGAACAATCAGGTACAGCCAACACATTGTCTCGTCTTTACCATTAACCACTGGTCATTGCAGTGCCAGAATCCTATGCGCGTCGGATATGCAATGGGTTTGCTCAACTTGGTATGCAATCCCCAACGATTTCGACATCACGTTCGAGCTGCTAAGCAATGAACTCTTAAGGTGCTCGAGGAATTACGCTCTTGTTCTCCTCGGGAGACTCCGGTGTTGGTGACAGTGACCCAGACCCGGCCACTCAACAATGTTTCACGAATGATGGCAGGAATGTCACAAGATTCATACCCACGTTCCCTTCATCGTATGTAGTGCTTCTATCTTCGTGCTGCCTGGGCTTACCCGAAAACACAGATGCCCATTGTGATATATTTACTCACTTTCCTCCTCTCATTATTGATCGAAGATCTAGCATTACTTCAGTGGGAGGCACTACGAATATACCCGAGGTTGCGGTGTCGCATTTCCCCTCAGGTGGTGGGTTTAGTGATTACGTGAGGACATGCCTTTTCTTGTAATCGGCTTTCTGATATCACCATTGTCGACAGTTCCAACGCCCTTCATATCAAGATGCAGCAATCACAGAATACCTTGCTACTCTTCCCCAGGGAATGTACAACGGCCTCTACAACCCGTGGGTTAGATCTCCCTCCGAATTCTCCACTATCTGACATACGTGCTTATAATCCCCAGCAATGGAAGGGTTTGCTCTTCCTCGGATTCATACTTCAACGCTTGCACTGAGACTCGCGCTTTCAGGGCTTCCCCGACGTTTCCGCACAATCAGACTACTACCGCATCTACTACATGGGTAAACCAATGCTGATTGGGGGCACCTCTGCATCTGCCCCTACATTTGCTGGAATAGTCGCGCTTCTCAATGATGTCCGCCTTTCAAAACATCTTTCCTCTCTGGGCTTCTTGAACCCCCTCTTGTATTCCAAGGGTATTGGCGGTTTGAACGACATCACTGTTGGACACAACTCTGGTTGTGGTACTACAGGATTTAACGTTAGTTTTTCTTTCGTTATCTACACAGGTGGCTTGTCCTAATTGGTATCCTTGGACAGGCTTCAACAGGTTGGGACCCAGGTTAGTGGAACAGGCGCCTGGAATCTTTGGCGGTCGGAACTAACGACGTGGACAGTGACCGGGCTCGGTACACCGAACTTCCGTAAGCTTGTGGAGTTGGTAGCGCCCAATGAGTAAGATATGGCGACTCTGAGTGTAGACTGTAGTGTCGCCATCTTGTTACCTGGATGGGCAGTTGAGATGAAGTACAAGGGTCCTCAGGTCCACGTGGACTGGGCTTTCAGCAATCCACCATCCTTGCGGTCATGATGTAAATTTTAGTTGGTAACAGACGTCCAGACTGTCTTAACAGCCAACTACGCGATGGATACAGTTGTAGTAAATTGGGAGTCAGACATTGCAGTGAAATTTCGGCATCGGCGATGCAGCGGTTGTGAACATCGTACTAAATGCATGGTAGCAGGCTAGCGCAGCACTGCAGTTGTGAGATAACTTACGTCCATCACGTTAGGTGTGTCATTACGGTGAGGCTACACCCCGCCCGTATGCACAAACCGCGTCTATAGCTAACGAGGGAAAACTATGTATGTTGTAGTTGGGAAAAGTTTACACTGGGTGCTGCTTTGATTGTAAGGCGTTACGCCGAGTCAAAGTTGAAATTTTGAAATGCCTTTGTTAGATTTTTACTGATAAATTGAGAAAAAAACATTTCTGGGGCCAAAATCGAGTGTGACCTGTGACTGCCGAATTGAGAGCCTCCAAGTGCAGCAGAAAGGTTTCAAGGCAGTAATCGTATCGTTTCATGGTCCGTGGACGCCTGGTCGTACTCCAAGTTTCGCGCAGTCCTCCGTGAATATTTCGTCCACCTCCAGGCTTGAGTGAGACGGTGGATGGCTTCAGGAATCCTGGCACATTGATCTGATAATTCTCCAAGTCCAAATTGAGAGTCTGAAGTGGCACCTTTTGACTCCATTCATTCGCCCAGCAATAGAAAGGTCTTTAGGAAACTCATCTGTTCTCTGATTAGATACTTACCGCCCGCAGGCACGAAGCGAATTGTGGCAGTTCCACATCTCTCAAGATTCGCAGCGGGGTCTTTTCGTGAAAGAACGGAAGAGTCAACGCGAGTTGAGCCGTTCTACGCAGTGATCGGGGTCAGCAATTTGAGTTTCATCGTGACAATTGATTTGGTCACGGGACGGATCATAGCGGCGGACCTCCCTCCTATTTCTCTATATAAGACACATGAAATCTTCCAGTTCGTGAGCGCCCATCGCCAAAAGTTACATCCCACCATCTCCTCACAATGGTTCTCCCTTACCACACCCCATATGTCACCCCTCAAATTCTTCACCGTCATTATGCCCAATCTCATGACTCTGAGCAGTTTGGGACGTGTAAGTCGGCTCCAAATCGATCCCATAATACTGGTCCTGATATCCATCGACGCCCCAGTGATCGGTCGTGACCTCGAGTATTTCTCGCAGGCTGGTTTCGATATGGACAGGATTCAGATCAAGCACAATGCATCTCCTGCACTGCTTTACGAGGATGCTATCCGGAATGAAGGCGCCATCATCTCTTCGTCCGGAGCTTTGATCAATTTTTCCGGCAAGAAGACTGGTAGAAGCCCCAAGGACAAACGCATCGTTTATGAAGAGACCAGCAAAGATCATATCTGGTGGGGCTCTGTCAATATCAAGATGGATGAACGTCCGTCTCACTTGGTCCCTGATTTTGTAGCACGTAATTGATTTTGTCCACAGATACATTTGAGATCAATCGTGAACGTGCAATTGATTATTTGAACACTCGAGACAATGTTTATGTCTTTGATGGATACGCTGGGGTAGGCATAATCTGGAAACACACTACCCTTATAGTTCTCAATTACAGCACCCTAGTGGGACCCCAGGTACCGAATTAAAGTTCGCGTCATCTGTGCCCGAGCGTATCACGCACTATTCATGGTATGTTGTTCCGTTCAGATTCAACTTGATGAAATTAATGATCATCACTAGCACAACATGCTGATCCGACCTACGCCAGAGCAACTAGCAGATTTCGGAGAGCCCGATTTCGTCATCTACAATGCTGGCCAGTTCCCTGCCAACCGATTTACGAAGGGCATGAGTTCAACGACTTCTGTGGAAATCAATTTCAAGCGTATGGAAATGGTCATCCTTGGAACTGAATATGCCGGAGAGATGAAGAAGGGTGTCTTCTCCGTGATGGTACCGCAGCTTTTCGCCTATCAGACTGCACTCGTTGACCCGCCTTTCTGCATAGCACTACTTGCAACCCGTCAAATTTGGCCAACTTTCACTTCATTCTTCGGCCAATGTCGGCATCGAAAACAACGATGTTACTTTTTTCTTCGGTCTGTCTGGCACTGGTAAAACCACACTTTCGGCGGATCCTCGCCGTCTCCTGATTGGCGACGATGAACACGTATGGTCCGACACTGGCGTCTTCAACATCGAAGGCGGTTGTTATGCAAAATGCATCAATCTTTCGGCCGAAAAGGAACCAGACATCTACAATGCCATCAAGTATGGTAGCATTCTCGAGAATGTTGTCTATAACCCTCTTTCTCGTGTCCCCGACTACGATGATGTCAGCATCACCGAGAACACCCGATGCGCCTATCCTATCGAGCACATTCCCAATGCTAAGATTCCTTGCATAGTGGATCGTCAACCATCTAATATCATCATGTTGACTTGCGATGCCTTCGGGGTCCTCCCACCTGTCAGCAAGCTCACACCCGAACAGGCAAGTTATCATTTCCTTGCTGGATATACGTCGTAAGTGTCGTGATATATCATTTGTATTCCTGATGTCTGATAATTCCTGCTGTTGTAGGAAAACACCAGGTACGGAAGACGGTGTGCTGGAGCCAATTCCAACTTTCTCGACGTGTTACAGCGCCCCCTTCATCGTTCTTCACGTAAGGATACTCTGCCTCCCTGCGCCTCCCGGCTAATTTCCGTTTTACAGCCGGGACGCTACGCTGAGATGTTGGCAGAACGCATGGACAAACACAACGTTGACTGCTGGCTCATCAACACTGGTTGGACTGGTGGCAAGTTCGGCTCGGGCAAGCGTTGCCCGCTCAAGTTCACTCGCCGGATCGTCGATGCCGTCCACTCCGGTGAACTCGCAAAAGCCGAATATGAGACCTTTGGTACTTTCGGCCTGTCAATACCCACTCATCTCGAGGGCGTGCCTAGGGAGCTTTTGAATCCTCAGCTCGCCTGGCCTGATAAGGAGGCGTTCCAGAAGGAAGTGAGGAAGCTGGCAATCATGTTCCAGAGAGCCTTTGCGTTGTACGAGAAGGATGTGAAACCAGAAGTCAGGATAGCCGGACCTCAGATCTGATTTCCTGGGTGGCGCATAGATTTTTTTCCGTCGTCAGTGAATTTTGTAATGAATAGAAGACAAATGTACCCATATGAAAGGTTAATTTGTTCAGACCTGTCTGGAATCCAGATAATGTCGCTTGAGGCTAACTGCCAATTATAATGGCTGGAAAGTTTCGGAGATTCTAATAACGAATACAGTCGAGTCCTTTCTCCCCTCCACTGCCTCCGCACTGACGGCATATCCGAGGAAAGGCCGAAGGAGGTCATTCTAAGAAGTTGTGCCCATCACCCAATTGTTCAACTTCAACACCGACAATGATGTTGATCACAGATACGCCAAGATTCACTGGTTGTCTTAGGGCTATGGACCCTCGGTAAAATTCTGGAAAGTAACGTATCGTGCGTTTATCATAGATCATCCGAGTCGGTCATATTCGTATGTAGTATGTCCTATGGTGCAGACGACTTGTTAATATGCTCCCTTCTCAAGTCGTGGAAGTGGGAGGAAAAATTCTACACCTAAATTTGAGGTCTCTAACCCAACATTGCTTTGATAGTCAGTTTTTTTTATTTCGTCCTTGGCGACGAGCAAGGGATCTATCTATATAAGCTTCCATCTATCAATCAAGTGTGATTCTGGAATCTTCTATCTTACCCACTTTGGAACTCCTGAACTACCTGGGTACCACCTCCATTTTGGGGATTCGTGAACGGGTGCGCTCCGTCCCAGGAGTCCACTTCAAGTTGCTTTGAATCACGACGAGATCCTGACCTGGCACGGTCGACCCCACGAGGAGGCTGCACCCCCAGGGGGTCGTTTGGATCACCATAGATTACGTGCTTATCGGAAGGGAGAGGGTTCGCGACAGATGTTGGAAGAACAAGAACACAGATTGAGGACGAAATCAGGTCGGAAGAAATTGTGTTGCACAAAAACGAAGAGCTGGGTTGAAAGCAGACTTCACCCCGCAAACCATGATCATCGGAAACAATTCAAGTGTGATGGCGAAATTCTTGGCAGATATAGCTGTGATTTGGTGGTACCTATAGCAAGTTCTTTATCTGGAACCAAACTCGTGCCATCGTTTCCCCAGCCCATGTCAATCAGAATTTTTGGCTGTTATGTGCGCCACTTGTTGACAAGCATCACTGGGCTATCCGAGTTATCCAATTCTGCGCATCTGCTCATATGTCCTTGTTGCAGAGGAAGGCAACGATGCTAAGTATGCTGCAGCTACATTTACACCCAGATTTCTTGCAAATGAAGATGCAAACGAGAAGTTCGGAAGCGAGATTCAAGGAGTTTCGGCACCATCCGATTGAATGAAGCAGTCTATCAAGGCCACTTTCCAGTCCGCCCGTTAGAAGAATGCAGGGGAGCGCATTCAAAACCGATATGTTCGCATGATGATATCATCGCCCGTCCTTTGTCTCTGAATGGAAAGCTGACATTGCTTTCATAGGATCTGTTTTCGATAGTTGGAAGTACATCCAACCATTTGCTATCTTGAGATATATATTCCAAGGCGGATACGGTGTTGCAAGGAGGCTGGGTCCCGAAGCACCCAAGACGAACATCCCACTAAACACCGACTTTACGTGGAAGTGGACGGATGGAAGCCATCGGGCCAATTCTTCGTTGCAGCACGTAATGGCACACATCATCCAGTAGTAGTATTAGGCCAACGAGAAATAGGAAACGTACTGCGGCATCATTTGGCTTAACCATTGCTTAAGATGTTCAACACGTTTTGCAGCAGATGATTCAAAGGGTCTGTCGAGGACCTCGCTCCACCAACTTCAAGGCTCAAGGTGACAAACCTGATGGGATTTCAATGCTTTATTGACACAGAGCCCAGTAGATAGATACAAACATTCAACTTCATTGCGAAGGTGTTACTTCCGCATTCGCTTCTTAAAACGCTCCATTACCTGTCAGAGATAAGAAAAGGGGAAAACTAGAGTCAACCAAAGGGACAAACCATTTCATCCGTCGCCATCTGCACTCTCTCCTGGTTGGATCGTCGGGGTAGGTCATCTTGTGGGGGCAGTCCCATCGCCTCCAACTTCGCATCCCGCAGAATGTCAGTGTCAGATTTCGCCCTCAGATTAGGCCGGTAGACTGCAAAATTTATAAGCATCGCCCGACGAACATCACCCAGACACTCACATCGTGAAGCAGCAAGGTGTTCTTCGTCATTATTTGGTTTTCGACGATCATGCCGCTCCTCTGCTACCACTCGTTTGGCTTTCTCCGTCTCTTCAATATTCTTTAGTCGGGCGCTGTTGTGTGTGTGGGATGAACTTGGATCTGAAAGGGCGAGGTGGATACGGAGGAGGTACTCACTCCATTCCAAGGTCAACCTCAGGTATCGCAGTCAACATGGTCATGCTATTGGTGACGCTACCATCTTCAGGCGTTGGTTTCAGCTTGTCGACCCTCCAGCGGTCTGCAAGCTGATATAATGCCTCCTGCGGATCCAGCGGACCCTTCGCAGCGGCGTCTGCGTCCACCCGCGGTCTACTGCGAATTTTGAGATTCTCTTCTATGTAAGCCATCCTAAAAGAAAGGATAGTCAGAGCATGGCTAGTGTTACAGAGTAGAATTCACATACATATGTTTGTCGACGTCCAGGGCGTTCGTTTGCTGGGTAAAGTTGTTCGCCCTAACGACTCTCCGGGCTTTTGCATCCTTATCTTCACCCTCGCTGAGCAGTAATTGAAAAAGAGACGAGGTCAGTAGTAAAGATGCGGACGCACTCATCATCATCATTGACGTCCTTCGATACCCCTTTCTTCAGGCCTCCCTGTTCACCCTCCTCCTCTCTAACTCGTTTCTTCTTCTTCTTGACATCACCTTTGTTGAGTCTCGCCACATCAATCCCTTGTCGAGCCTTCCTCAACTTCCGTAGCTCAAGGAGATCTTCCAAACTATGAACGCGGTGTTATTAGACTCAATAGCTCACGAGTGAAGTAAGTACGGCAAGTTCGCGTCCTCGTCTTCTTCTTGTTGGGGTTGCTCTTCTACGTCAAGCGATTGCTCGCGAACGGTAGTTGTTGGACGTGTGCGTTTCTTGATCATTAGCTTCTCGAGTAAAAAGCTTAGGCTGCTTAGTACAATTATGGAGTGGCTGTGTAAGTTGATCCAGAAGATGTGTAAAACCAAAAGATACAGAGTAGTATATACAAGGACTCGTAAGATTGTCCTCCTTTACAGATATACTCTAGGTCTAGGACAAGTTTTCGTTGTCGGTAGAGCCCGGGGTAGGATAGCCTCCTGCATCGCCTGAATTACCATGGTCGCCAGGTTCATGGGATGGCGAGGTAGGGCGGGAACCGATGAAAGGATGAATGATCAGAGGTGATGCATGGCGAGATAACATAGATTCTGGAGCACGTAAGCCACCGCGACGTAGACGTGGAGCGGCAATATGTATCCTTTCATCACTGATCTCGGTCTCAAGGGCACCTGGAGAAGGTGGTGAGGACGTTGAAGAACCCTGGACTGCGGAACTGATTGTAAACCACGTTCCACCAGATACCGAAGGTTCTGAGATGTAATGAATGCGCCTGTCGTCGATGACGGTATCTGAGGTGGGGCCATCCGCCACGTCAGACCAAGGATAGTAGCTGGCATCAGTTGAATCATGGCGACGCGTGCGACTGAAAGGGAAGAATCGGCGAGTGGACTGAGAACTACGGGAAGCCGAAGGTCCTTCCCTAACCTCAGTTGGTTCGATAGAATCTGCAAAGTTTATAGCGTCCCTGATCGAGGAGCGACGACGATGGGTGAAATCGTTGAAATCCACAGTTCTTGAGCGGACAGGACGACGTATGGAAGGCTGGCGGGTAAGACTGGAGGTCGCAAGGGAGACAGTCGCTGCAGGTGGCATTGACCATGGCCCACTGCGACTGTTAGGTAGATTTGTTGATGTTGTAGTTGGGGGATCTTCAACTACGCGACTGGGTATAATCGAGGAATCGGACACAACTGAGGAAGGGGAAAATGCATTATTTCCATACGCCTCATACAGATCTGAATTCAAGCGAGCACCCTCAATGGACGTCCCGTTGTCCAGCATACGTTCAAATATGTCTTCATCCTCTTCCAGATCCATTTCGCTGGGAGGCGCGGTAAGGTATTCCGTCAAGTTCGCTGACCGCCTGCTTGGATGAAAGCGTCCCATAGAACGATCACGATATACACGAAGAGGGGTGGCAAGTAAACGTAGACTTTTGGCAGAACGATCCGCAATGAGTCGTCGATCATTTGGGCTCGGGCGCGTACGTCGTTCGGCGAGTTCCTGCTCCTAATTAGCTCGCAGTTATGGAGTAGGTGAGAAAGGCTCACCTTCACGAGAATGTCAATGATCGAGGTAGTGAAAGAGTCGCCAGTATCCAGATCCTTCACAAAACTCTCATAGTTGATCGTAGGCTCGGACTTTTCCAACGAACATCGACTAATTGCGCCAGAACTATCGATTTACAGGTGTTGTGAGCGACGTCATCGTTTAAATTTGGCCTCCCACATACACCAAGTTCTTGAGTTTTGCATGTAACACATCGTCGACGTAGTCAGGAGTCCTGTGAAGCAAGCTATTGATGAGTTGGGACTGGGGTGGTGTGAAGGCGCACCATTTTCCCATTTTAATACACCGTATAAAGAAAATTAACTTAGATGGGGGAGAGTCGGCCGGTGGTGATGGTGGTCAAGGTCGAAGAAACGCCTTATCCATTTACCACAACACGTGTCAACAAATCCATGGGCATTTCCAAATTAGGATATCCCCCCCGACACATTAATAATCTAGCCTATGTGCTTCCCTCCTCTGTACCACTTCCACCGGGCTTTGGCGCAACAGGAGCTTTACCTGACGCAGCAGCATTCGCCCCAGCGCGGCCCCCAGAGCTCAGTAGACTCTGGAAGAAATTCTGAAGTACTTCGTGTTGTGATTGCCCGTTGGTAGGGCTAGGCGATCCACCCTGCGTCGGAGAACCAGATCCTTTGCCATGGGCTGCTGGTGTACCAACTGGTGCTAAACCAGCGGCATTGCGAGTTATTCTTCGACTAGGATCCGGGTTTGCAGCTCCCGCTCCGCCTCCAACACCAATCTCCATATCTGTCAATGCACGCTCGACATTTGGAAGACTGAAACTACTGCTTCCAAGGGGGCCCACGATACCAGCCGCGGCCGCAGTGAGGTCTGCAGGGTTTCGGAATGCACCGCGGGGATCCCGGTCGGGTTTCTTCGCATTTTCGTCGTAGTTTTTGGCAAGGAAGCCTTGTTCGGGGGTTGGGTTGTTGAACGGAGGGAATGGAGTTGGCTGCAGAGGGCTGTCAATAACATACTCACAGACGCGACAATAATTACCTTGATGCCTTGGTCGGGAACCAGGGCAGCGAAGAGCTTTCTGGCACCACTTCCTTCATTTTGGTTTTCATCAAGATCTCTTTCCCATGCTTCTCCCCACGTCTTGGCATCAAACCCATCCCTCATTATTGTTATCTTGCCCCAACTGTCCCATCCGGCTGGCACGACAATCCGGTCACGATCCAACGTGTTAGGCTTGTGGCTAAACGGGAAGATGTTACGAATTGGTGCTTGCAGTTCAGCACCAGATGCCATGGCTGGTGACGGTGCGGGAGGTACGAAGAGTAAATGCAGTGCGTACTGTCTAAGTAATTGCAGCGTCGAAGGAACTGTTGTAGTGTAAAATAGTGAAGCGCCATCTTAGTAGACTTTAGCAACGAATTCGAGCAGCGTATGTAAGTTATGACTCACATTTCAGGCATACCGTCCGCAGAACTTGCATTACACCATCGGTTCTTTCTTCCCACTCACCACCTTTCCCTTTGACCATGCTACCCATTCCCGATGCACCTGCAGCCATATCATTCCCGTCATCGATCAAGTCAGCCTTTGTGCATGCCACAATGATGGGGACCCCAGCAGAATTATGTGTAAATGTACCAGGACCAAGAGGCAGAATAGTATTTGATAGCGTAGAATTGGTCGGCAGTGGGTCGGTCGAAGGTTCGGTATAATGTTGGATGTACGACTGCACTGCAAGGTGAATGACAGTCACGACAACGCTGGGATAGAAGAATCTTCGTACTGACGTCTGTCACGGTTCTCCTCACGGACAATCTGCAGCTCTCGTGACTCATCACCTTTTGTCCAAGTTTCTACCCATTCAAGCCACCTCTGAAGTTCCTCCACAAAAGACCATGGGCGTGTCCAGTCCAGCACAATCATGACGAGTGTGTGAGGAAGAGATTGTCGAGGGGGAAGAAAATGCGGAAGTAGAGCAGTGTATGAGGTAGACGCAGAAGGAACGGTATAAACAGACAAGCGTGTTAGGGTATCTACAAGAAAGAGATTGTATGATCACAGCGGTTTATGAGGAACTTGAGAGAAGTTACCTTCATCAGCATCATCCCGAACGTCTGCAAAGTCGTATCCAAGCGCGAAATCGCATCTATGTTCGTCTTTCCCTTCGTCTGACGCGGTTTTTTGGAGGAGTGCGGCTGCAAGGGTCGACTTGCCAGTTGAGGGCTGGCCTAAAAGGACTATTTGCTTCGATGGTATTGAACGCGACGAGGATACAGAGTCTAGAATAGAGGACCATAGGTCTTGTGGAGGAGCCTCTGGTGTTGACGGTCGGGAGAGCTCCATGGTATTACAGTCTAACAAAATAGTCACGCCGCTGGTAAGGTCATAAGTAAAACAGGTTTCGAATCCCGACTCCTGTCTGCTCGCGTCGCCCGCGACGACGTAGTACTTGACAAACATTTCAATTAGCAAGGTAACTTGTTCAGACAAGCATCATCCATCAAGAGGCCTAGCTTATCTGGATACCCTGATGACTGAAGCTGCCGCGATCCCACATCACAGGCTCCATCAGTCAAAAAATTCGAAATCTGTTGAGCTTTTTGGGTGGTACATCACAGCGTCAACGGATCGAATCTCCAGTGCGTCTGACTGTGATGCTCTACAAGCGTCCCTTGGCTTCGCCCTACCAGAAATGACATTCGGTCGTAATCGTCTGACGCTGGAGCATCAGCCATCCGGATGGAAATACTCCTTTACTACAGAGGCTGCCTTGAAGGCTGTTAAAAATGGGGAACTGGAAGAGGGGGACGGCGGGGTCAAAGTAGGCTACGCTGATAAATGGATGGAGAGTAGGTATGTTGGTTTAATTAAGAAAGGTGCTGCCGATACATATCCAATCTGTCAACAGGACGAAGCCTTCATCGACTCTTCCGATGCCCAAGACTGTTCCCACGAAGCCCTATGATTGGACTTACACAACTACATATGCTGGCCATGAAGATGACGCGCCATCTGCTAGCCGCTCGGCGCCCTTGTGGCGCCCCGCAGAAACCGGAAACTCGTCGCATACCATACCGTATGCTGAGCTCTCACGTCCAGATCCAATCCTTTTCTATGCAGAGATTCCCTTGTTTGAGGATGAACTTCATGACAATGGTTCCTCCAATCTTCTCGTAAAGATAGTGAGTCGTTCTGGTTTTCTTCAACACCTCCATTGTAAGCGTTCGCTTTTACGCGCAGCGAGTGATGCCAACTTGTATGTTCATTCTATCTCGCTTCACACTCCGCGTCGACAACGTGCTCTTTCGAACACACGACACGCGAATATATCATGAGTTTTCAACCCAACCACCATCGATTGTTCGTGAAATCAGTGGTTGGGAAGCACCATACAATTTAGTGAGACAGGTAATCACCTCTTTCCTACCTGTCTAGATTGATTTTGTCTGATTCCTTACAACCAGCAACTACCAAGACGTGACGACTTGATGCCTCTCACTGATCCAATGTTCATTGCAAACGTGCTTACAAACTTGCCATCGCGTACATCGCAGGAAGAGGGGGCAAGTACGAGATGGCGAGGTCTTGGGACGAAGACTGAGATAATTCTGCTTGATTGGGACCACGCAATCTCTGGACCTGAGGGTGCTCCTATGATTTCGTGAGATCACATAGCAGGTTCTATTTGTATTGTACTCGAATGCATCGAGGATAGGTATGGAAACAAATCGTTTCCCTGATCAAGCCATCGATTGTTTCTCCCTAGCCTTGAGTTCTGCGAGTAGGAAATGAGGCACCACATCTTTCGTCTTCATGCAGATTCGTTAGGTTAATTCGTCGCTATCTGACTGCCAGCCTAATAGTTTGATTGTCTCCACACGGCAAGATGATATCGCAGTGGTTCCTGAAGATTTCTGGCTGCGTACTCACTATGACTTGCCATCTAGTCTAGATTCTGGGTGCAACGCGAGGGATGGTTTGGAGATGCTCTGCGTAAATCCGAACTATAAGCCTTTGAAAACAAGGACACCCAGAATAGCACTAGCCTAACCTCCCAACGTTACACTAACTTGGACTCTCTCTTTGCCTGTTGAACCTGCGCAAGGCGCTGGCTTCTCAGCGTCATGTGCGTCCCTTGTGTAGCCTTCTTGCCCGCGGCGGCGGGAGCAGTAGCGGGACCAACCGTTGTTTGTGAAAGCGATAATCGTGTTTCATCTGATGCAAATCCAGGAATTCGAATGTTGTGATTACGCTCTAGATACGGAAGGTCAGCTATGAAGCTAGATGTTCCAAACTCGCATACATACCAAGATGTAGCTGAAGATCCCGCACTTCCAACGAATCACCTCCTCGGTGCTTCGCGAGTCGACAGGCAAAATTGGTGACGGAATCGATGAATTCATCGGCGATCGAGAGTAGTAGCTATGACAAAATAATGTTAGTTATCTCAAAGACAGAAACGTAGTGGATAGAAACTCACGTCTTCCACCTCAGGCTCTATCTTCACGTTCGGATCAATGCTAGCCACTAGATCCTGTATTGTTCTCCGCATGCTCAGGTCTCCTGGCGTATTCTTTCTCCTTGACCTATTATCGTCTAAGCTCAGTATGCTCGCATCTTCCGGGCCTCGTGCAACTTGTGCAGGAGTGCCTGTATTTCAAATTCTAGATTAGCGCGCACTGCCTTGGCACCCTTCCACGAACCTGACATCCGTCCACTTGCAATTCCACCAGTAAGTGTTGGTCGTGTAGCCGCCCACTGGACAGCCCCGGGGTTTGTGGGGGTTATTGTCTGGCTAATTGCGGGATAGTAATCCGCCGGGTTGGTAGTTGCAAAAGTAGGAGGCTGGGTTCCATCCTTGAAAGCTGAGGTAGGCATAGACATCCCCGGGGCACCAGTTGGTGTGGGCGGCTATGTGCAAGGGCAATAAATTGAAACTCGAGCAACGTAATTGCAGATCTGGCCAACCTTGGAGGGTCCTGCTGCCGCGTTTCCTTGTTGTATTTGCCCAGGCAAAGGCGGCGCGGTGCCGACCTTGTGCTTATCCGCAAATTGTTTGAGCTGCTCAAAAAATGAACCGTACTGATTAGTTCGTTGCACTTTTCCGAAGGGATGCTAGGATGCTATACCTGTAGCAGTTGGTTTTGGTTGAGCTTGCCTTGTTGCACGAGCGCAGTCATGTTTTGTATGAGTATCTGGGCCATACGCTCGTTGGAGACATCCCCAACGTGTGATTTGAGAAGATTTCCAAGGACACCGACCATGTCGACGTTGGGTGCCATTGATGAAGCGGTCTGAGCATTGCTTGAGCTGGCGCCAGCATTTGCACTTCCATTCGCTGTTCCATTATCCATTTGTTAGATGGCTGGATGCAACAGCCTTTGGAATTAGTCAGCGCCTCGGTCATTTGTTCCGCATTGCTGAGCCGAGCCGACAAGAGTCAACTTGCCTTCAAACCACCACCACGTCCCGTCGTTGCTGGTTTCCATTGGCTCGTTCTCCGCATATCTCACGAGTCTTGGAGGTACTTTGTTGGCGTAACGGTAGGTCTACGTGAACGTAACTGATCATGTTCAAACACTGCACAGCGACTTTACAGAGCTTGACAGGTTTCAAGCCCTATCTTACGTCGCTTAACGACCCCAAGGACAAGTACTAGTTACCTCCCGACTATTGGATCACCCCTTTTCCAACTCGAGGCTTACTTTATTCTTTGACCATGGCGTATGCACAGCCCTTTCCCCTTGCTGCACCACAGACAAAATCACCCCAGCAACCATCTTTCGGGCCTGATCTCGCTGTTCGCTTAATTTGCCCAGAATGCAGAGACCCGAACCCGAACATCGTCGAAGAATTTGGTAGTGGAGACCTCGTGTGCGGGAACTGTGGTTTGGTTCTGGGTGACAGGATTGTAGACACAAGGAGTGAATGGCGCGTAAGTGTCCCTTTTCAAGATTTTCAGCTCAGCAACCTTGAACCCATTCCATTAGACGTTTGCGAATGACGAAGGAGACGACCCTTCTCGTGTCGGTGCTGCGTCAGACCCTCTGATGGAAGGCATGGAACAGCTTGACACTGTGATCAGTTTCCGGGACGGTGGCTCGGGTATCGCACGTGAACTCCAGCGAGCTGCCTCTCGCTCGCAGAACTCCCGTTCGGAGCGTAATCTTCTCACCGCTTTTCGGGATATATCCACTTGGTGCGACCAATTTTCGCTCCCCAAGACAATAAGCGATATTGCGAAGCAGTTGTACAAGCGCTCCGATGAAGAAAAGCTGCTTCGTGGGAAACCTCTCGACGCCGTCATTGCTGCGTGCATATTTATCGCATGTCGACAGGCCCACGTTCCCCGGACGTTCCGTGAGATCTGCAACCTAACGAATGTCTCGAAGAAGGTCCTGGGACAGTGCTACAAAGCATTGGAACAGGCGTTCAATCTCTCACCAGGTGCTACGGCAGCACAGACAAACGCCACCGTCCAATCACCTTCCAGTGGCCCCGAGACACTTCTCGTCCGATACTGCAATCATCTCGATTTGCCAGCGAACGTTCAGGCTATATGTGCAGACATCATCGTCGCGGCGCGCAAGCACGGCATCGCTGATGGGCGCAGCCCGGTATCTATTGCAGGTGGTGCTATATTCTTTACTTGCCATCTGCTGGGCAAGGTGAAGTCGGTGAGGGATATCAGCGCAGTTGCGGGTGTCAGTGAGGGCACGATCAAGTTGGTTTACCGGTTGTATTATGCGGAGAAAGAGAAGCTGGTCAAGCAGGAGTGGATTGACGACGGCAGGGCGAACCTTGACAGCCTGCCTTATGAAACAACAAAATGATTTGGAGGGTATGGCATGTTGAACCATTTGTTTACGTTACCAGCACAGGTCTTTAATTCTCAATCGTTGTTATGTACAGCACTACTGCCCCTATACAATCATTTGCAGGCATTAGAAGCGATCTGATACTCTGGGGCCTGACCATAGTAGCAAGGATAGCTTCATAAACAGTGGATACTCGAACTCAAAAGGCCTCGATATGCTGCTCAACGCTTCCCCTTCTCGCCTTTTCCGCCTCTCTTGGGCCTCCCACCAGCAACTTCACGACCAAGGGAGAGCCCACCTCTGCCTTTACTTGCGAACCTCACCGCCTTCCGTACATTTAGAACGCCCTCCTCTTTGCGTGGTTCGCTCCTCATCTTCCTAGCGTCGCTGTCCATTCGTTGAATGAGCGCCAGTGAGGCCTGTTTTTCCTCTTGGGACGGCACTTCCGTTGGGACGAACTTGTCCCCAATATGTAGTCAACAAATATACCGTACAGATGAAGAAAAGCGGCATACCTTTCTTTTCACACCGCGCAACTTCTTTTCTCCATCTAACTTTTTGTCAAACTTGCCCATGCTAGCAGTACTTATCCGGGAAGTAGCCAGCGTTTTTTCGATATCCGTTTTCCGTGCCTCACGGAGATGTGTGTTAGATGGAGGTGCACCACTGCCGCCGTTTGCGCGAGCAACATTCTGCGAATGCTTCTTCTCGTTTTTGGCAACGCGCTCC
>QFEU01004202.1:0-23392 GCA_003316345.1 Tricholoma terreum | reverse complement strand
CCGCATCATCATCCTCGACCCCCTACCAGTGCCACATCTTAACGACCTTCCTTTCGTGGATTTTACGACACGTTGCATCCAACGTGCTTCAAGACTGAATCTGAGCCTTCATAAGCTCTTGTAGCCGCCGATTCCGATTCCACCTCTCAAGACCATTGAGGATGTGCTCCCCGGCCGGAATGTGAGTGGGATATGGGTGGCAGACAAGGTGAATAGGTGAAGAATGGCTGGATCGACGGGAAACGAGAGGCAGGAGGGCCGAATCTTGCAAGGTACGCGCACAACACTCCCCAGCTCTCCAATCGTTTTCTAAACGCATTCCTCCACTCAAAGGCTATGCCCCGCCTCTTAGAGAAACTTTTCGTGGTCAAACGATGCCAGCAGCACCCCGTCAACGACACGGACTAATTATCGATTTCGTGAGTTCCGTCGTTTTACTTCTTCCGAAAGCCTTGTTGGTGACATGCTATGCAATCCAGACAGACCGCATTTCACGAAGGTGGAGAGACGTTTTTTAGTCCAATTAACCTACAATGCATAGACTCCGAGCTCCCAGAATTCGTAGGTCAACTTTTTGTCTTACGTCCGAATCTTTTGCCATAACATCCTACGTACTACAGAGGACCCCCCCACATCCACAATTTTTTCCACCGAAATGACACGCCGTCTACTGAATTCCCGGATTTTGTGAGTCTCCCCATCGTTTTTTCATCCAGAACCTTTGACAGAGAAACTCTACCCACCATAGATAACACCCTCGTCCACAATGTCGGGGATCGTTAACGACAAGGGTGTCGACGACGTCGTTACTAAACTCAGAGACACCGAATTTCGCAAGTCCTCATTTCTGATTTCCGCAACTTACTCTATTGACGACCTACTGTTGCCAAACGAAGCACACACACCCGGCACATGTGGGAGAACATAGACGAAACAAGACGACACGTTCGTCGCTGCCAATAACGTTGGCAAGCGCCCGGAGTTCCCATACCTTGTTCAGTGGCCGTTCCAACAATGAGACAGCACAGTTGAACATAGTAAATCCTGTAAGGGGCGTGAACACAGCCGTATTTGACGAGCCGACGCGTCCTTCATCACTAATCGCAATGACGGTCGCGCGGGACTTGAAAATCTCGGATTCCATGAGTACATCCATTTTATTGCATCTGAAACTTCTCTTATGGAGCCGAAGGACTTTAGACAAAGCACCCACCTATGACTGAGGTGGAAAATCTGTTTTTCCTGCTCCAACCGATATGTCGAGGATCGACGACGCTCGACTCCAAAATCATAGAACTGGTGAGCCCTGGAGTTTCCAAGTTTCTTACGAAACTTGGGACGAACTAGAATCTCCGTTACAGGTAGGAAAGATATTTTTCGACTTCGCGACCACTGGGAATGACGAGTTCCTCGGGCTACCAAATCAAATCTATTGAACACACGAAATTAGACTGCCAGACAATGACCAAATGTATAAACGTATAAACGCATCCACCATCACTCGTGACGTTGAATGCCAAACGCTGATTTGGTAAGTCCGAAATTCGTCATTCAAGACACATTCTAACAAGATACCATAGCTGGAAGATCCCCAGTACTCCGATGCGAGCGACATCGTCACTGGCGAGCGTGACGGTATGCTAGACCATCACTGATGACGATATGAGGGACTTGTTTACGTGCAAACATCATGTTGCATCATGATGAGGTCCAATCATTACTGTGTTATAGAAAGATCACATATCTCGGTTGGGCACGTGTTATCTTGCCTCATCCCGCCACGCGCTCCGAGCAGTCTTTGAAATACTAACACAGCAGCCGCCTCGGCAGACTCCGGGCTTGATTTAAAAGACCTACATCTCACGACGTTTCTTTCGTTCCCCTCGTATTTTTTCCATCTCTTTGCTTTCCTGTTCCCAGTGCGATACCAGCTTGTCGCTTCACCTCGTCGAGTCCAATGACAAATCAGGGACTAAAACTCGTTGCTAAGTGGACCCGGATCCTAAACGAACCCAAACCGGAACTAACGAGGTCGTCACACGCGCTTGCCGTAGCGGGCGATAAAGTGTATATCTTTGGGGGTGAACTCAAGCCAAGGCGATTTTCTGATCGTAGCTGAAGCCACTCGATGCGATACTAACTGATCAGGTGTTCGGTGCAGGACTCCCATAGACAACGAGCTGCACGTTATCGATCTGTCAGGTGCGCTGCTGTTGTTATGCAATGTCCTACCAATGGTTGACAAACCTTCTCGCAACTGGCTAGAGTCGAAACTCCTCCAACCCATTACGACCTCGCTCAAAGCACAAGTAGGAGCGGCCCTCACCGTGGTCAAGGACGTGATTTACGTTTGGGGTGGGAGGGGAGGCAAAGACATGGCGCCCCTCTATAACGGTCTCAACATCCATATCTTTGATACAATCAACGCCGAGTGGAGTGCTCTGAAGTTGAAAGAAGTTGGCGAGGGACACGCGCCACTGGATAGGAGTTACCACACATTGACTTCAATCAACGTAAGCCTTTTTCTCTCCACCAACCCCCCTGGAATTTGTTTCGTCCCTTCCATTGACGTAATTACTTTTCAGGATAGACTCTACCTCCATGCTGGCTGTCCAGAAATAGGCCGGCTGTCTACTCTTCACTCATTGGACATCTCGTCACGTTCTCCGAGTTGGAAATCGCTCAGTTCGGCGCCCGACCCACCACGAGGAGGAACAGTTCTCGCCCCATTTTCTTCTCGTTATCTCCTCCGTTTTGGTGGGTTCTCGGGCTATGAAATTGGAGGCAATCTGGACGTATACGACACTCAGCTTGATAAATGGTCTTCTTACGATCTCTCCGAGAACGGCGAGGTACCTAAAGCCAGAAGCGTACACGCGCTCATTCCTGTCGCTTTGACAGGGAAAGGTCTAGAGCGGGTCATCGCTTTGTTGCTATTCGGGGAATTGGACCCCGCTCCAGTCGAATTAGGACATGATGGAGCTGGAAAATTCTCGAACGACGTCTGGGCTCTCGTTTGTCCCAATGGATCCGACCCAGAAACGTTCAAGAGCTTCCATTGGGTGAAGGTTAGCAGTGATGGCGAAGGTGAATGGCCCGAGGCCAGGGGATGGTTCGGAGCCAGTGCATGGGCGGATGGGAAAGTGATCGTCGTCGGTGGGTTGAATGGTCGAAATGAAAGGTTGGGTGATTCTTGGATTCTAGAAGTTAGCAAGGCTGCTTGATGAAATGCAATGGGGATCAGGGGAAGTTGTTGACAGATGGGTATCATTTATGATCGTTTCTGTCATAAATAAAGGTACCAACTGCCGCACCCGGTAACTTCAGACTTCGTATTATGCGCCCGTTTGGTGCTCAGCCTACACACGCATCTCGGTATTCTGTCGGCCATCTTGCACTTTGTGAAACGATCGCATGTCTATGTCTATTATCCACAGCCGTATACGGTGTGTGTGATCCCAGACATCTCACCCAATCAAGTATGCCAAATGAACGATGCTTGATTGAGTTAGCCTCTCTGTTGTTATATTCGTCAATAATGTTGATGCGTGAAAATTTGACAGTGCTGCTCAGCCATCCCTTCATGATGTGACGCTGTGCCCTATGCTCATGATGAGGTATCGTTTCCGATATGTAGTACTTACTGTTGGATGGTAGGCAGTCTAAGTTTTACCACCATCAAGCGACGCCGTCAAACTGACGCAGGATCGAGATCTTTATCTCCGCATCGATGTTCTTCGCCAGTGCATATGTCCCAATTCCGTCAATCAATCGATCTATGCTTCAAAATTGCGAACACATTGGTTATCTAGGCATCCATCATTATGGCGACAGCTCTATATAAGGTGTGTAACTGCATTTCAGATAATCTAACAGAACTTAAATACAGAAGCAAAGGACGATGCTCCTGTATCCATTCAAAGCGTAGTACGCATGTGCGGCCAGTGGTAGATGGAGGATTACTTGGACGCTAGTGTGAAATTCTCAGGCTGCACCGCTATACATATTTGTTGCTAGTCTCCCGTAGCCAGACAACGAATTTCAAAATGTAGATGACACTCGATCTACTTCAATTGTATGTTGCTTGCCAAGACTGATCGCAGCGCCAATCACGTTCCATTCATCTGGCGTTTAGATAAGAGGGAGGCCGTCCTGCCAAGAAGTACCGTTTTGGCGAAAGTAACGGTCATGGGATTCCAACTTGAATTCTCTCCGAGCCTCACCCCGTGCATTCCGTGTTCATGTGCTCATATATATGGCAGTGTACAGTCACACCTGATCTGGACTTCCGTTCCTGTAGTGGAAGATCTCCTCGAGCAAGGACATATAAATTCACTTCGAACATTTTCCTACTACCGCTCCCATCGGCTTGACGCCAGACTGTACATTGGTAGCATGTCTGCTCGTGGTTTATTTTGCGTCACAGGAGCTTGGATCATCCCTTTACGTTTCTGGGGCTTTCATTCAGGTCCTTACGTTATGTGTGATACTGCGGCTTTGAGATGGTCACAAGATGTCCAGGGCGAATCTCATGATCAATCAACCTGGCAAGCAGCCAAGCTGCCAGCTTGAAACGCCGACACACCTCCCTTTCCCTTGCTCCGCTATTGAATTTCACCAATATATTGAAGTGTTCAAGGGATGCTTGTTATCTCTCGTGACGCAAACTGGCTGTCATTCTGCTATTATCAACCAGGCATGTGACCGCCAGCATGGCAATCATTCCTGTCATTGTCATTAGCGCTAGGGGCAGAACTATTTAAGAACAGGATGGTTGGGACTTCCTGCGATGACATCCTACGTCGATAGTCTTGCACTATGCATAATTTACCACGTTTAACACGGCGTTCCGAGTCATCATCAACCCCATTACTGCCAATATCGAGGTCAGATACAATCTTTTCAGACATACCCTTCCCCCAAATCGAGGAAGATGATCCTGTATGGAAACAGTATGAAGATACGGCACGTGCTTTCGATACAAGGATGATCGACGAATGGAACAAGTGTCTCGATGTCAATCTGGTTTTTGTGAGTGCTTCCCTGCTACGGTTTATTGCGTAAGATGATCTCCTGTAGATCGGTCTCTTCATTGCGGTCCTGACCTCCTTTGTCATTGAAGCCGAGAAAAAATTCGACCGTGATCCTGCTGAAATCGCCAACGACATTCTCATGACCATTTCCAATCAGCTCTCCAATAGTTCTGATTACGTCGCTCAGCCTCCCCGACTGGAACCGGATGACCTCTCGGATGTCATCGTTTCCAACGCATTGCTTTTCGTTAGCCTAGCGCTCTCTATCGCAATATCCATGGTAGCGATGGCGGCGAAACTATGGCTCATTCGGTATATAAGTTGGCTTCGTGAACCTGGCTCATCGCACCATCGAGCGATGCTGCGTCAAAGCGCCTATAGTGGGATGAACGCGTGGAAGCTGCACAGGACGATAGATTCTCTACCCCTCTTGACCCTCGTTCCTGTATTCTTGTTCGGGGTATTCATTCAGTAAGCTACACACTTACCCGAATTCTGGATTTCAATGCCTGACTCGCCCGTAGTAAAACTATTCGCGACCGCCATTCGAACCTTGGTTACATTGTCGGCGTTATATTCCTAATCGGCCTCACATTCTTTGTCGTCGCTTCATGCTCGGCCGCTTTCATCCCCTCTTCTCCATTCCAATCCCCTTTCTCTCACTTTATATCCTTCTTCTTCGACCAGATATTCCCCAAGGAGGGGAAACAGCGACTTGTGGCTATCGGGGTTACGTCTGCTGCAACAGCCATCATGACGAGCCTCCTTGTAGCATTCAAAGGTTCTACATACCAACTCCTGATCTTCTTACCGATTGTGGGCGTTTTTGCAGTAGCAGGAAAGCCAAAAAAATCCGACGAAGACTCTCCATTGCATGGGCCTCCGGAGTTGGTCTTATTGGGAGGTTTCACTGTATTCATACCCATAGCTGTTGCCTCATACTTCAGCGAGTCCAAACGAATTTACATCGCGGTATCTTCCGTAGGCGTTGCCCTTTTGGCCGTTTACGGTTACGGGATGAACGTACTCACTCGGAAAGTTCCAAATACGCTGGAGGCTGAGGCCATTGCTTGGCTGCTGGAGTCGTCACAGGAGTCCTCGTTGTTCGAAAAAGCGAGGGACGTTGCCAGAACTCCACAGCGCAAAGTGCTTCTCTTGGACACTCTACTATCCTTTCTCCCGACTATCATAGCCTCCCACCGCCGACACCCGTTGGACGAACACGAGAAAGGCGAGCTACAGATAATTCTCTCCTGTTTGGCGCATTTGTTACATTTCTCCGAATCCGAGGCGTCAATCTGGCAGAACAGAGCAGCACTAAGACGCCCAGCACTCCCAATTGCGCTTCGTGAACAGCTTGATGGATTGAGAAGAGACTCAGAAGCAGATCCACACCTCAGAGATGCTGCAGTGGGTATTTTGTATCAATTCGACAGTAAGTGAAAAGACGCTGGACAGAGTTTGGGGGATTCGTTGTTGGACTGTCGAGCGCTCCTGACCGCACGCGACTGGAATGGGCTCCTGGTAGGTAGCAGACGGCTTGAAGTGGGTCATAGTCTTCTGCCCACGGACTCTGACTCGTGTCTTCCTATGGTCTCTTTGGTTATACTGTGCTAATATACTCAGCATGTTCTCTGAGTCAGAATTAGATGCTGTGCGAGCCTTTCTACCTGCTGGGCTGCTGTGGACTGGGACAATCTCGATTTATGATGACTTCTAGGCGGCGTTTCACATGTTTTGAGTGAGGGCCCATTCATTGCTAAGAGATCGAATAGTTCTTCATGATATTAAATCTGTTCGTCTGCTCTCCATGTGTACTAGGTAGACTGAGGCAGTCCATGAACCTCAGTAGCAAACTGCTTATGGACTTGTGATTTCTTGGTTCCATTATATGACATAAATATTCACGAGCACACAGTCAGTCTATTATGAAGGGCAAGCACAAAATAGAAATTCATACAATCCTGGGCCGGAAAGCAAGTCCCTCTACAAAAGCAAGGAGAAATAGGAGCTTTTATTAGCAATGGCCAAATGAGAAGACAGGCCATGGACTCACCTGTGCGTGGAAGTTGCAGCAGAATATGGGCATGGGGGTTGTGGAAAGAGCATCGACACTCTTTGTGTAGCGGTCGACTTTTCTGCAAACATGGCCACATCACCTCTCGACGTAATGCACTGCATATGAGTATCTTCTGGTTAGGTTCTGGATCGACGAACCGGTAATATGGAGTCAGCTGCGATGGCAATGCAGGCCCCATAAATACAAACCCACCTTCAAAGCGATGACTAGAATGTTTACGCTGGCTTGTAGAATATCCTTCCAAACCACTTGACTGGAGTCATCGAAATCGCAAAGGACCTTTCTCTGCTTGATCACCTCCTTCAAGCGATCGATTTTGATGCTAACCCTAATGTCGACCTCAAACAGAGCGGGATGTGAGCAATAAACGACACCAAAATGTACAAATCTCCTCTTCAGGAATTGCGAGGAGTGGAAGTAAGGCGTACTGGAGAAAAATTGTCCACCGGCTCTATTCTGTGATGGAGATGGTTTCAGATTGACTCCATGTTATGCAGTACTTACCCTGGTTGCGCTTTGGCTGTTATTCAAAAGTACGTTGATCATGCGCTAGGGACGGGTCATTTCAAAAGGATCGATATGGCACTGATGCTTGAGTAATGTGATTCTGGTGGAATGACAGGTGGATAGTGAAGAAAAACGTGTGAGAATTTTCAAATGTGGAAAATATAGTATAAAAACATGCCTGTCCATTCTCAGGGACGGCTAGTACGCCAAGGTCCATCGTCGTCGTGTGTGGTGCCAATTGCTTAGAAATTTGCGCAGAAAGGATGTGCTGATATGTAATGTCAGCACAGACAGACAGTAGCATCAGGGATGCGATGAATGTACGATAATAACTGTCTCAGATAAACTGTTTATGCTCCAGTCCAGCTGCTTGATGGCCTACATAAGTGGGACCATACGATCCAACATCACGTTGTTCTTATTGCTTGATAATCATACGGTGATAGGTGGAAGAGGTGTACTATAGGTGGAAGTAAATGACTGTCAGGTTCTTGTGCGAGAAGAGATAAAGACACACTAGAAAGTTACGTTGATAAAAACATTGTCGAGATTTTGGCCAGCAATAGCCAGTCTGCCATTGACAGAAGCATTGAGTATGGCGGGATACTACTATTACTACATCAGGAAATCGGGGGGACGCCGGTATGACCAGGCGGAGTTTGTCAGCAGTAAGCAGGCTGGTGCTGGTTTGTATTGAAATATACTGAAATATATGGGTTGATCTACATAATGCAAGAATTTTGTAATTGATTGTTAGATCCAATAACTGCAACACCAGATCAGGGATTATCTTTTATGTCCAAGGCTAGCAGAAAATAGATATAGCTTTGCAAGGAGTAAGCAAGAATTGTGGAGCTCGGTCAGTGATTACCTTGGGTTGATCTACATAATGCAAGAATTTTGTAATTGATTGTTAGATCCAATAACTGCGACAGCAGATCAGGGATTATCTTTTATGTCCAAGGCTAGCAGAAAATAGATATAGCTTTGCAAGGAGTAAGCAAGAATTGTGGAGCTCGGTCAGTGATTACCTTGGGTTGATCTACATAATGCAAGAATTTTGTAATTGATTGTTAGATCCAATAACTGCGACGGCAGATCAGGGATTATCTTCTATGTCCAAGGCTAGCAGAAAATAGATATAGCTTTGCAAGGAGTAAGCAAGAATTGTGGAGCTCGGTCAGTGATTACCTTGGGCTGATCTACATAATGCAAGAATTTTGTAACTGATTGTTAGATCCAATAACTGCGGACAACCGATCAGGGATTATCTTTTATACCTTGGGTTGATCTACATAATGCAAGCTGCCCCTGGCGCCGTCTTCCAACCCTAGCCTGGCTGAACAAAATTTCTAAGGATTTCAACGTTACCCAGGAGTTGTCACAAAGTCACTACAAGCATAGGCTGCTGTAAGGCTTACTTTCAACGTGGGTTGGGATGGATATAAATGATAGTTGCTTTATTTTGTCTGAGAGTGCAGCTCATCTATCGTAGAAAACAAAGAAACTCCAAAATCTTTACGCGCTGCCTTACAAGCGGCTTCTGCCGCACGCTCACCTGCTGAGAAGCCTTTGACGTAGCTCTCCTCCTTTTGAAACCCATGCTCGGCCCATCGGAATAGGCCCCCAGCGGCATATTGTGTGAATGAGTAGCGGGACTCACGGGGCTGGATGGGGACGTTCGAGTGGCTGATGATGGCAGAGGGGATAATTATGGACGCGCCTGGAGGAAACTCAATGACAAGGCCGCATTCCCATAGAATAAGGTGACCGCCGCGCATCGAGTCGAATTTCCCAACATTTGTTATGACGCAAACCCCGTAGGCGAGGTTCCCCCAATCCAGATGCCGGTAGCAGCACGTCGCCTGCCCGAAGTTGAATGACATTGCCGCCCAGGCGCTGTCGGGAAAAATGCGCTCGAGTCCTTTGTCGTGCACGTGCAGGGCCCCGAGGGTTTGGTGGTAATACGTATAGAGCTTAGGGAACCTAGCTGCGAATGCCCCATTCACAAACTTGGAGATGCGGATGAGGGAGGGGTGGCAAAGGAGTTTTTGTAGGGCCTTGCGGTTGGCACTTCGATGCGCAAGGTTGCCAGGCCGGACTTGTCCGCCACCAAACGAGACGCCAGCCGCCAGCGCTGGAAAGGGCCCACGCCGGTGGTGCAGGTCCTTATGGCTAAAGGAGCATTGCGCACTGGCCTCCTCCACCGCCTCCTCTAGGCCTGCCATTGACTTCAACCACTTGCGCTCTTCTGGCTGGCCGTCGTCCCCTGGCATCCCAATGCCCAGGGCAAAAACCCGGCCCACTTCATCAGTAATTGGAACTGCATTTCTGCGTGGCTTCAGCGGCGTGGGCTGGAGAGAGCCGGTGCGACATACCTGCCATTCCACTTCTGCAGTTTGAATTGGAAACGCGAGCCCTCCCCCGTCACGTCATCCAGCTTGTATGCCGTCTTATCCCCATCGCCGCGTAGACCAATGTAGCCAGGAAGGGAGATGGGGATGCCCGCCATGTTAATCCTGGCATCAGTATTCTTCGACGTATGAACGTGCTTCTGGCGGGTGGCAGGTCGAACTTCGTAAGGCAGTGCGCGGCCCTCCTGGGCTTTCCTCTGGTCCTCCCTGTCGCGTGCCCGTTTTTTGCGGCTCCTTTGCTTGTTGCTCCTGTGCTTCTTGTGCATGTTTTCAGCTATGCCTGGCTCAGAGGGCTCAGGGGGCATTGAAGCAAATGCTGGCGGTGCCAGCAAAGGGACATCCGGGGAGAAGAGCGAGGGGAATGGAGGGAGGTCGTGAGTGCCCAAGGAAGTCGGCTTTTGAGCAGGCGAAGGCGGCGGGGTGGGTTCGGGCAAGGTGAGGGGGGAGGAGCCAAATAAGCCGTGGCCTATTTTCCCGCCTTCTAAATAGCCAAAAAGCTCCTCCCGTTCAATGCTTGATGCCACTGCCGACTCAAAGCTGAACGACGCGTCAGGGGCGCGTACTGGGGTGGGCCAAGGCCTGAACGGCGCGCCTGAGTGCGTCTGCAACAAGGCAACTTCAGCCCGGCACGCTGTGCATAGGAGACGTAGGTACCTTCCCCCCAGCTAAATGGACTTCATGGCTGGCTAAAGTAGGAATCGCGTCAGCTCTCGATTCGTTATTGGGGCTGCCGCCACCCTGCGACAGCTTCGCGTCGCTTGCGCCAATTTCCCGGGCACGAGTAAAGGACGGGCGTTGCATCGCTGATAGGGCAGGATGGCTGAAAGAGCTCACCTTCCGTTGTTGGCATTGTTGTTGGCGCCATGGTCACGGCTGGCATTGCTGGAGGTTCCAAAATGATCAACAAACACGTCTGTCACCATGTTATTTTGCTCTGTATATACATCACGTGATGCATCACAGCGCATGATGACTCCCAGTCGGAAACGTTGTCTAAGCTTGGGAGAAGTCACTTCTCCAATACTAGTAAATTCATTCATCAGGAGGCTCTACAAGATGGGGCACACTGTGAAGAGTTTTTTTCCCTGTAATGCTCAAATTTTGGTCATGAAGAGGTGAACAGATTGATTTTTTTTTGGTAACACGTAACATTTGACGAAGAGCTGGCCATGCTGGTAGTACAGTACTAGAAAACACACCAATGAAACACGAGGGCCGACTCGGAGGAGGAAGGTTACAAAAACTCGAAGTCAAAAGTCCATACTACTAGCGGTGGGAGCAAGTCGTGATTGCTGGCATGACTCAGATGCCAGATGGCACCGGTGCCCGCTGCGAAGAAATAATGTGCTTAACTTGAACTGAGTTATTCAAGTTCTTACCAGTAGAAACCATTCGGAGTCAAGGTGACGCTCGCATCACCTTGCAATCGACTCACTCTCAGAACGTTGCCAAAATGCTAGATGCCTGGCCCCATGGTAGGGCGCGCTAGCTGATCCATCGAAGCTATTCAAAGATGTGGTGCAACTTTTAGCAGAAATACTAGGTGTGAAAGACAGATAGTAAACGCACATGTCCTCGCCAAGCTTTCGACTCTGGTGCAAACTATTCAACAACTTCACCATCATGTATTCGAGGCTGAAATGCTCGTCCATTTTATGAATCATGTACTCTAACAAGGCTGCGTTGGCCATGGCCCGCCTCTGCGTAAGCACCTCACACAAACGTTCCACCATCTTGGCATCGGCTCGGGAGGTTGTTGGGCCAAGGGTGGCATTCATAAGATTCGAGTCAAGGGCATTTTGAAGCTGAATATGACGTTGGTAGGCAAGCGGCTGAGGTACCCTCGTCTTGATTACCCATCGGGTGTAGACTTTAAAGAGCTGGTGGGCAGTCTGCCTTCAAGTTGATAAATACGGAGAGGCGATAAGGACGCACAGATCGGAGTGGGGCTAACAGCACCTGAGGGGGGAGACATGTGAGCGGATCAGTGAAATCAGCTGGGAAGGACGTGAGGATACGGAAGACTAAGATATGCAGGGTAGAATGTGCGAAGTGGACGATGACTTTGCCAGGCGGCACCCGAGCCCGCCCAGCCCGGGCATCCGAGTCGTGGATGACTCGTGCCAGTGGGTCATCTGAAGGGAATAGCCCTGCCTGCCAGATATAACCCTGGCTACCAGCCTGCTGAACAAATTGGTCGATTGACCTCCTCCACTGTATATTATGGCATAAGTAAGCACAGCGAAAAGGGCAGAACCAGGGTGCACACCTCCTCCTCCGGTAAGATCGCATGGACAAGGGCATCGAAGCCCACCAAAATTTGATCCCCATTGAAAAGCTGGGCTGGGGGGGGCAGGGACGGGTGAGCAAACAAATCAAATACTTCTTGCGTCACAGACGCAATCATGTTAAGGATCGCGTCCCTTCTCGGGCCTACCTGTGGAAGGTAGTAGGACACTGCTTGTCACATGTGATAGAAGGCGTATGACCTCACCTGAGCCTGCTCAGCCTCACCGACCGAACTGCGGTACTCCCCATCCTGTGAAGCGTACAAGAGCTGTAAAGGGGTAGTTTTGTGAAGGCGGTCCTCCAAAAGTTCGTGAAAGAGGAAATGGTCAAGAGGGCCGGTGGCGGGGAGGTCGGGCGGGTCGGTGGTGAGAGGCTCTGGCCCGGGTGAAGCCCGAGGGGGGCCCATGAGCATGGTAGGATTGGGATTTCGAGTCTGCGGAGGTAGTATGAGATCAACAGAGGCACTTGGATAGATAGCTGTCTGTTCGTCTGGGCCCTGAAGAAGTACGTTGTCCTGAATAATGGTGCCAGCTAAGGCTGACGACGTTGCAGTGCCCAGTGCCGGAGCCAGAGTCTGAGGAATACTCAGATAGGGGTTGGATCTAGATATAGGAGCTGCCAGTCATGGTGGGCATGCGATCAGACATCCGAGTTGGTAAATACGATTTACTTACCTGGGCCGTGGCCAGCCCCTGCAAAACTAGCAGCCGCATCTCCAAGGGCATTAGCTAAACTCGACTCAGAGCTCTGAGTCTGACTATATGGAAAGTTAATCGGTGGGTTTCGTTTTATTTTTGGTGGTCGCCCAAGTGGGTTTTTTGGTGTTGGGTGAACCGGCGTGACCTCGCCGCCAGGCCTGGGTGCCGCCCACGGGTACGGGTGCGCAGCATCGCGGGGCTGTGGATTGTCGTCGACCCCACGATAAACAGACCCATGCCCTTGAAGTTGATTTTGCATGAGGGTCCAATGAATGACAGGCAGCCACGCTGACAGCCTGAGGTGCTACCAGTGAGGACTACTGCTTACCTGAGTCCGCAACGAAGTCGGACTCGCAGCTGGCGCCGTAACTTGAAGTGCTTCCTTCTGTATGCCAAATGGGTAGACTCAGATAATTATAACTTGAAGTGCCAGTCACGGTGATTCAAGTTCAACGGCCACTGCCAGTACTAGCACCTTGACGAATGGAGTTATGATTCACGTCACGCGGCCTCCGAGGAGTCTGCCAGTGGCTATACTACTCGTGCCACGGCAATGGCCGTGACGTGGACAGTTGCCAATCAACTTCTTATCCCACTGCCAGTGGCACATGCCTTCCGAGTCAACGGCCCAGCTTGAACTTGAATGACGAACTTCAAGTTCAAGTACTACTAGTAGTAATATGATTGTTCACTGGCAAGTATACTCAGTTGCCAATCATCAGGCCGAGAAGACGGGGGCCATCGTCATCATGATTCCATCCTGACTCGGATAGCAGTTGCCAATCATCAATCCAAGAAGACCATCGTTATCACGATTCCATCCTACTCATCGGATAGCAACTTGAACCTTCAAGTTCAAGTTATCCCACAGTATCATGATGCCCGATCATGATGCTGTCAATCAAGGGTCAAGTGACTCCGAGTCGGGCCTGGACGGCAGTGGAAACTCCGCTTCAAGCCCAACCTGCTACTTTCCAGTGACTTAGTATTACTAGTACTACTACTAGCCCACTGACTAATGCTGAGTCCGTCTCAAACATCACTGGCACTACCCATGGCCAACTACTATCCTCGCTGGGAGGAATGTGTCTTCGATTTCACTGTGCCTTGTCCTGCAATATTCAATGAACCTTCCAAGGGAGGGGCGAATTACCCCGGTCTTGATGAAGAAGCCAGTGAACATGATGTCTCCGACAAGCGTAATTCAAGCAGCACAATCTATGCTGGGCCTAAATCCAAACGCACAACCAGTAGACTCAGAGGTACCTCCTCTGATGCTGTCCCCAGGCCCCTCTCTGCCCGCACAGGATCGAAGCGTCAAACTGTCACTTTGCGTATGATAGACAAACAACTTGAGCTTGCTCTCGCTCCTTTCCCAAACGATTTATCCCAACTGTTGTTGCATATTCCTGGCCCGAACCAGCCTGTAGTGAGTCTCGATTTTGAAGTGAAAGTATGCTGGTGACTATTGTGCTAATGCACTGTGTTAGCAGTTTGCATTCAGCACACAATCAGACATTGAGACCTGTTACCGTTGGCTGGTCAATGTGCATGATGTCTTTTATGTCCAAAAGGTGTTACTGGACAAACATCGGTGTCGTCAACAATAGGTTCTGTGGCATTTCTTCAGTCCAGATGCTCGTGAATACTCGAGAAATCGTCGCCGCATGTCGCCGTGGCAAGTCCTACCTAAAGACCCAGTACAATTCATTCGGCGTTGACTTTGATGCCGTTGAGCAGACTGAACGGTCTGCGCGGCCAGAGGACCATGCGTACAACCTTATCCACCTCGCCTATGAACAACGGCGTCTCAACCCTCCTGCCACTGATTCCAATAGTGATTCTACAACATCGACATCACTATCGGAAGGGAGAGATGAGGAGTAGTGAGCGAGGGAGGGACATTGATATCGGATGGGGGGGGCTGGAATGGTGGGCGGTTGGGCGGTGGTCATGGTGGGCTTCAAGAATCTGTCTTCGTTCCCCTTCCTTGCCCTTCCATTAGTAGGCTGCATAGACGACAGCAATGACTCCCCTTCACAGCCATGACCCCCTTCCTCTTGCTCCCCTCCCACAAATATATATCGCAGCCTGCATTTAGTACCCTCGTTTTCGATAGAATCCCATGCCAGTGTATGCTTGTACTACTAAACGAAGTACCATCCCAATCCAGTGGTTTGCCCGCCCAGATCTCCGAGGGCACAATTTGTTGGCTGTGGACTCGGAAAGTTCAGGTTTCGTCACAGTGCCAGCGGAAGAGCAAATAACCATCGAGAGAAATCCAATGCTGCTGCCAGCCATGCCGCTCTCGAATGCTGTACGGCAGCGAACTACTAGTAGACAGGGAATGTTGGGGTGGCTAGGAGTCATTCAAATAATACCTTTGAAGAGTGAATTGCCAGAGTGTTGAACTTGAAGGTATGGACCGGGGCATGATGGTTATACAAATTCAAGGAGTAAATGAACTTGCCAGAAATGTCACATTCTTCCAGAGGAACGAGGAGAACTCCTGCTAGTGAGAACTCTACCATTCACACGCGGCGTACTAGTACATCATCTTGGAGTCGCCGCTGCCACTGGCAACCCTGCATCACATCCCCTTTTTTTTTGACCCTACTAGGGCTGAAAATTTCTTGGCAATGCCGCACCGTGACTCAGGCTTCCGCCCGATCACAATCAAGGAAAGAAATTCATAATGTTTGTAACAGATATGGGATGCGTGACCCATCCTTAAAAACGCTGCCTTCTGGTATGCCAAACGAGAGAAATATAATGTAGTACTAGTAAATCCCGCAACAAAGGTGTGACGATTGGTCTGATGCGCCGCAGGCAGCATCACTGCAGTGGTGCCTCTGACAAAGACTATACTAGTACACGTCCAAGTTCACAACAGTTCTGGCTCTTGTCAGTATCAATACCTCCCATTTTACCAAGTTACATGATCTGGAGGTACGAGGTACGACAAGCCCTGCTAGTAGTACCTCCCTACGAATTCCGGTCACTGGGAAAGGAGTGATGATTCTTATGAGGGCCAATTCCAAAAAACATTGAATAGCTAGTATGCATAGTCGTTATAACGGTAACCTGACTCAAAGCGATCAACTAGCAACAATCTCCAACAGACTAAGTACTAGCACTCTCAATGGCATCGATCTGGGAATACGATCACAGTAAATTTGAACATTTTGGGTGTCAGGGGAAGAAGCATCCTGGACTCACCTCATCGCCCCATAGACAATTATGCCACTCTGTTGAACCTTTTGCAACAATTGCGAGGCAGGTGCTGCACTGCACAAAAAGTAATTGAAGTCCCTCAGGTGAAATCCCAGGCAAGGCGCGGTCTACGTCGTCCAGGCCATCAATAAAGTCTTGAACGGTGGACGGCGATGTGAGGGCGATTTCTTCTTCCGTGGCTGGACATTTATGATACTCCCGATATGTGCGAGCCATAATCGACCTGCACTGGATACACTGGGAGATGGCATCACGGAAGTCCTTGTATCGGGCGCCAGGCTTGTACGCGGTTTCACGAAGGCCAAAAATGGGCACCAACCAGGATTTCCCTGTGGCTCTGGGGCGAAACTGACAAAAATCAAATGCTGTCCGAGTCAGGCTGAGGGTCAAGTGTCTCTCTATGCGTGGAAATTTAGCAGCATCCCACCCCCTATGTCAGTGATCTGCCTAAACTTCTTCTCATGTCCAAAGCTGGAAAGAGACTTGTTCTTCGCTGCCGTTGAGCAACTCAGATACCCCATCCAGAAGATGATAGGAAGGCGAAACGTACGGTCTGGCTTGTCGTCTACAAAGAATATCTTGGCATATTGTCGCCGAAGGTGAGCTGGCATCGGCTTAGTAGGGCTTGGGGTAGGGGTACCTAAGCCAGGGCCATAATAAGGCTCGATGGCCCGGATGTCGCTCTGGGAAGCAGGGTGGGTTTGAATACTGTCAGTAATGACGATGGTGCTCCGGGTCTGGCTGCACTCCGAGTCTGGCCGAGTAGGGGTTTTTACCATACTGGGGGATACCCGTGAGCATTGGATAGGGACTCGTGAGAGAACGACTGAAAATACCAAATTTTTTGGGTGGGCTGCTGGGGGAGCGATGGAATTGATTTTCTCGAGCCTGAGGAGCGTAAATTGCACGTAGAACCAGCAGAGACTCTTCGA
Organism: Tricholoma terreum; assembly: GCA_003316345.1. Taxonomy (NCBI): domain Eukaryota; kingdom Fungi; phylum Basidiomycota; class Agaricomycetes; order Agaricales; family Tricholomataceae; genus Tricholoma; species Tricholoma terreum. Next base: position 6,205 of record QFEU01004202.1, on the reverse strand, counting down.
GCCTGAGACTCCGAGTGGCGGGGTTTGACCTCTCGAGGCATAGTGGTACGGCCTTGGAAGTTAAAGCAGGGCAACTGGAAATCCAAATATATCTTCAAGTTGTCTCTTTTATGCAGTCGAATACTAACTTGAAGTCGTATGACGCACCTTGACTTCTGGAACCGGGATGAGCCTGCCAGTGCCATCGACTCTGAACCTGAGTCTCTGATAAAGGGACGCGGCGTCCCTTTAAACAACCCTTAACGTCAACATGGCGGGGTTTCAGCAATGATTGAGTGAAATTTTGCAACTTGCCAGTCACAGTGCAGACTTGACCACTCGCACTACTAGTACTACAGTCCACTTCAACTTGAACCCGTACTATTGCAGTGTGGTTCTGAGTCCAATCCCACTCAACGGCTCTCAGAAATTCCCCACATGTCCCACTCGACGCCCGAAAAGTCGCCCGGGTATGATGCATCCGGCATCGGGACTCTTTATCAAGTTCTTCCCAAGTCTTTAGGTTGTTTGCAGCGGAAAGCTGCAGCCCGGGCAATCCTTCGGCACGATGTGTATGCTGATGGCACACACTCTCACCTGAAATGACCCGGCGGTCTACACCCGTCTTTCGTCGCCTTGCATGGTGTTGGTAGCGGCAAGGCAGTGGGCGAGCGATGGGAGATCGTTGAATTGCTCCAGGGTACGCTGGAGGATGCATTGGATGCAGTCAGTGGGCTATCCATAATTTTCTTCTGATGAAAACACATGCCTATCTTCCTTAGATCACGATGCTGGACAGGGTTGATGGCGGGGTGACCTTGTTGATCAGAACACCTGGATATTGTGCTACCCCTGATCTCTCCATAGATGATGTCACCCTGGACGCCTATTTTCCTCCCAGAGAACTCCACGAGGGCGGTCAAAAACTGAGATTGATTCTGGCAGAGTTTATGCGTGCATTTGGGAAGGAGATCGCACTTCCACACCTTCGGCAATTTGTAGTCCGTTGTGGACATGAAGGCGTTCGGAACCCACCTCATCCACCCCGTAAGGCTTGGTTGCATGCACTGATAATCATCTTACAACTTGATTACCCAGCCTACGGTGTTCCGCTGGATGGTGAGAATCTGGTGTTCCCAGATCCTGTCTCAAAAGGCAGCTCACGCCTTCGATGTCGCTGCTGCTCATCCCTCATTCAGAAAGGTGCAGATTCGCTTGTGCCAGTGGTCCAGGACTTGACTCTGAAGAACGGCATAGATGCCCCAGGTCCAGCCAGCGCTTCCCCGCCTGTCAACCCGCATTCATCTCTTCAATTGGACAACCCAGCCAGAATCCTCAAAAATGCGATCATCAGCATGGGGTCGAACACCGACACCGCACTGGATAGGTTTCACCTCGATGACAACCTCATTCCACAGCTTCGTACGCTTGTGACGACCACGCGAAGTAGTAAGTGGGAGGCGAAGCTCAGAGGCAGGGATTGGGGCTTGAGCTATGAGCAAGCGGTCACGCTTTCAAACGCGTTGCACGCCGATCTCGGCATCGCCAGATTAGTACTAACCGTGCAGGTACATTGGATATACAAGTTCCAAAGCATTCGTCTCAATTAGGGTTCACATTAGCCCAACCGCAACTTGAACCCTGGCAATTTGGTTCTCATTGTAGCATGTTTAATTTTTGCCGTCACCTTTCATTATGTGGTATGATACCCTTACTTAGAGAAGCCAATCACTGGCATTGGCCACTTATTATAATAATCAAGAACATTAAATATATAATCAACATGTGAGGTTGATCGCTTGCCAAGTGATTTTCACGTCAAGTCCATCATCCACCGATCATGCCATTTTGAGTCTAGTCAGGTCCGACATGGTTCGAGTTTCCCAGGCCATTGTTGAAGTTCTCGAACTCAACCTCCACTTTCAATCGAAGCTGACCACTGTCATGGCTCGCACCTCACAGAAAGCTCGTGTAAGCACTGGAGGGCCGGCGCCTCGCGGTTCCCTCCCCATTTCTCGGGCCCGAGTCCACGCCAAAATTGGACGGCACCCCCAGCTCACGAGAGCCAAGGACATGTTGAAAGGTTCGGACTCCGATGTTGACGCCCATGGAACCTCGAATGGTGCAGTAAGTCTTAGCACCCTTGCCGCATGCATTCAAGTTGACCCCATAGCTGTAGTGGTGTTCCCTGTGTCTCAATGGAGGAACATTGGTATCCTGTGAATCTGAAGGATGTACACGCGTGATCTGCACAGAGTGCGTTCCACTGCCTGCAGACAAAATTGATGAAGGCAACTTCACGTGTCCCTATTGCTGGGCCCGACATCGTCCAGGCGACCCCTACAAGGTGTGCCCCTCTGATGTGAAATGTGTTTCTTGCCTTCGTGCCATGCTGACTATGGCGGCTATCAGGGGCTGTCGAACTCTGAACAAGGCCTATCATTCAATGGGCTTGCCTCGACCAGGTCCACATTCCCTGAAATGAACCAGGCCCCCCTGGTCATACTTTCTCTTCATTTGAAGGGAATCCCATTTGTAGGCCACCCAGTCAACATTGTGTACCACCAAATCGCCCCCTTCTACCCCCAGGAGGGCTCCTCACTCTTTGACCTCGAATTCGATTTTAGTAATGAAAACGGGCTCAAAACTTATGAAAAAAACTTGTCGAACATCCTACCGTCACTCCAGAGGTGTGTTTTTGTTTTGCCTGCCAAGATTCCATTCTTTGACTCTCTCTATAGGTTCCAGCGGCTCATAGTATTTTTATCAACGCACTCGACGCCTGACGAAGGACTGCTGTGGTTTGCGGGCGATGGATCCGGCTCTGCGACCGTCCAGGATGTAAGCACCGTATTCTTCTACCCGCACTCCCCGCCATAGCTCGCCCCCTCCAGCTCTTTTCAGTTCTATTCCCAGAAGATCTTCAGCGACTCCTTCGACGCGATAAGAACGCTGCTCTGTTCTTAGTCGTGTGCGGAGGCATTCATGCGACGCAGGACTGGCGCAACCAGCTGTCAGCGCTGGCAAATGAGTGAGTTTTTTGTTGGCATAAGCTGCTGGTGCCTGCTAAGGCTGCGCCGGCCTAGGTACTTCAAATTTATATGGGGCTTTTCATCGTTAACCTTCCAACCTGCTTTGTGTGGACGGTTTCTTGCCGCCCTTATCGCTGAACTTTACATCAATGCCCGTCCAGCTTTGATTGAGCATGTCCTTCGCAGCCACACGGACCTTGGTGTTCATACGGGGGTTGTCCTCTATGGCGGGAACAACATCATCTGGGAATATGTTTGGACCCACGTCGCAATCGCTCCATTCAGGATAAAGCGGCCCCTTGCCTGCAAGAAGTGTCACGTCATTCGGCCTTGGGCCAAACAAGTCACGTCTGACACAGATCGCTCGAAAATCAAATTTATATGCAATGCAAACGGTTGCAATGCGATCGAGTCCTTTGATGTTCCTCAATTATACCCGGTGACGAGGTTTTTCGACAAGGATCCAGGTGGCCAATGGTTTGGTAGATATTTGTCTTCCCCCGCCGGTGCTGGGGCCTTGAGATGGAAGGTCAAAGATGGGGATTTGAATATCATTGTTCCTTAGCTCCGTAACTACATATATGCCAACTTGAATCCAACTATGATTGATAATTCCGAGTCAACTCCAGTCTGTCGGAAAACAGGCTATTACTAGTATGTGAGTGTCGCCCTCCTCCCTAACAGAAACGATATGAACGTCTGTCTACATGTACTACACAACAATGCGATGGGTGCTTCAAGCTGGACTACCACTCAGGCTGGCAGGGCCACGAGCTAGTCACGCTACTAGACACATAGTACTAGTACTCTAATGCGCATGGCAGTAGTAGTAGTAGTAATTCAACTTGAAAGTTGGAACGCGCATCCGAGCGCGACTGCAACTATAAATCATGATACTGTTGATCAAGATAGATTTACTTAGATCGCGGCTTTGTCTCGTTGTAATAAATGAAAGAATTTATTATTTCTATTGCCTATGGTTACAGACAAGTGCGAGGTGCCATCTATTCCATTCGGTTGACCAGTCTATGAGTGGGGTGCCAAGTCCGTGAGCGAGCGTGCATCCATAAAAGTGAGCCAAAAAGAAACTGCGAATGCCAGCCGAGGCGACATGTAGCAAGTGAAGCTGAAGCCATGGTCCCGGAGAAATTAGGCTGGCAGTTACGTCTCCTGGTTTGTGACATGCCAACAGTGGGCGACCGTATTACTATGCTGCAGTTCAGTCACTGAGCCTGCTAGTGAGCCTGAGTGACTTCCGCCGAGTCCTCGGAGTCCACCGTGACCGTCACGGTGACAGCCGCCGCATGATCGATAGTCACGTGAATGTATCATGTCAAGTTGATTTTGGTCACGCGCCGTTCAAGTTCAGTTTTCCTTACTACCACCACCGTCGTCACTGCATCCCTTTTTCGTAACCTACCAGTTGGCTCCAAAGTGACCAGCTGGCTGACCTCTCTAATTGAGGGGTACCGTTACTGAATAGGATTCGGTGGCGGGCCGCGGTCAATCTGTCATTCATAACCTACCAGTTGGTCCCAAAGTGACCGACTGGTTGACTTCTCTAAGTGAGGGGTATCGTTATTGAATTGACGGGCCGTGGTCCATCTCTCATTTGTAACCTACCAGTTGGCCCCAAAGTGACCAGCTGGCTGACCTCTCTAATTGAGGGGTAGTGTTACTGAATGGAATTCGGTGGCAGGCCGTGGTCAATCTCATTCATAACCTACCAGTTGGTCCCAAAGTGACCGACTGGTTGACTTCTCTAAGCGAGGGGTATCGTTATTGAATAGATGGGCTTTGGTTCATATCTTATTTGTAACCTACATACCAGTTGGCCCCAATGACTTTTTTTTTTTTTTTCGTAACGCTAACTTGATTTTCTATCTCTAAACCATAAATTTCGGACTTTCAATTCAGTGGCAACGCATTTAGCATTTGGAGTTGGAAAATCGTAGTCTCCGGTAGGCTGTAGCTGACCTAACTTGAATATAACAGATGATAGGTTGATCTGATTGATATAAGTATGAGCAGGGGCCATTGGTCCATTGTGGGACACGCTGCTCAACGATTCCACGAATGCGCGCGCGTCCTTCCATAGATCACTACGAGTGCGGCTTGGGGCGCATGCCTCATGTTTCCCTTTCGGCAAATTTTCGGACTAGGTTGCAACCGAAATCAATGACAAAGCATCCTCTTTAGGCCATGTTTGTTGCAGCTTGGTGTCCAATAACTACAGAACTGACCCTTTCACTACGCCACCCTTAAGTTGATAGAGACTAGGAAAACCGTAACGTTCCCAGTCTCTAAATATATTCCAAACCCATAAACGGCAATACGCGTCGTGTTTAAGACTTTCACTGCAGCTGACGTCGGACGACCCTGCAAAGTTCTTTTTGTCATTGTCGTAGGTTTACCACTGATATATTTGGCAATGATTTGGCATGGTCGCTGTTGTCATATGTTGCTCCAAGACCCAAGACCTGGATGCAGAGAGCGCAGGAGGGCGGGGGAAGAGGGGAGGGGTAAAGAAATGGGAGGAATGTGTTGCGTGTGTCATCAAGCTATGCCGTGTTGAAATGAACTAGTGAGTCTCATTTCATCATTTTCAAATACATCTTGTCTCGCAGTAATAATATTGTACATTGTACAGTACAAATATTTGAAGTAGGCGTTTCCCATTCCACACCAAACTCTCATTTACATAAACCCATAGTAGCATTGTGACTCCGCCACCGTCGCTCTCGAAATTGGTCATCACACTCTCTCATCATGTGTGGTGTTAGAATTCGACGTAGGGATATGGTAATGGAAGAAGATAGAGTGGTAGACGGATCTCAGGCTAGAGGGAAAAGGGCAAGGGTTTGGCCCAGGACTGCCCCATTTACATAGTACGTAATATTAAAAGAAGTGGGGATTTTCAAGTTGAAGTGCAGACTCGGGCCCTCAGGCCTCAGGCTCTGGTGAGTTATCATGACGAATCCCAAGCCGCTTCTGAATGAATGAATACTAATTGAACTTCAAGTCAGCACCCAGGCTGGCGTTGTGCCACGGTCAGGCTAGCATGATGCGGGTCGTGGCTACCCCAGGGCCCAGAGTGGTGCCTCACTTAGTCCTATACAAATTCTGATTTCCCAGTACTTTACACTCCCCCACCTGTCCTATTGGACTCCGATCGGACTGCTCGGAGTCTGAGT
>QFEU01004196.1:0-23225 GCA_003316345.1 Tricholoma terreum | reverse complement strand
AAAAAGGGGAGGGAACGTCAATCATGATCTCTGACTTTTTGACCTCAGAGTGGGGGCATTTGATGAACGCCAATGGAACAGAGTACGATATCTATTATCTTGTCAATTTGATCAGTCCATCCCTCATCAGATGTGATCAACAGAGATGCTCGCATTGTATTCAAGGCTGGCAAGAATCGCGACGGATATTTTGATGCTGATGATCTCCTGGCTCAAGTTGACAGAGCCATTGATATCTTTGAAGAAAGGACTAATGGATTTGCAACAGGTCTGTTTCTATTTGATAATGCTCCTAGCCATCAAAAGTGAGCATCCGATGCACTTTCTGCCCGCAAAATGCCCGAAAATCCAAATAATGGATGGACTCACCATAAAGGTGGCCCTCGAATGCAACCAACTACACTTCCCGATGGACAAATTCAAGAATTTTACTTTGCAGATGACCATCCAGAATATCCAGGATATTTTAAAGGGACGGAGCAAATAATTCAGGAGCGTGGGCTTTGGCCTCAATCTGGAAATCCTCTTGCTCAGTGCGAGGGTTTCAAATGTGAGGCTGGCAGAACAGATTGCTGCTGCTGCCGCCGCCTTTTATTCACTCAGCCTGATTTTGTCAACCAGTGCTCACAACTGGAAGACCTTGTGACTTCATGCGGGCACATATGTGATTTTTATCCAAAATACCACTGTGAGCTTAATTTTATTGAACAGTAATGGGGGGCCATAAAGTTTCGTTACCGAGGATTCGGTACCCGTCCATCTAATCTAGAAGAGATGGAGCAGTGCGTCTTGGAATGTCTTGACAACATTCCCATTCTTCAAATTCGACGGTTTATGACTCATTTTAATCTGCTAAACAAGCTAATGTTAAACACAGATATGCAAACCGATCTGCACGGTATATCGATGCCTACTCAAAAGGACTGACAGGTCCTGATGCTATTTGGGCGAATCGGAAATATTGCGGGCACCGCACCCTCCCAGCAAACATTTTATCTGAAATTAAAAAGGCTAATTCTACTTCCTAAACATTTCTACCATGGTTTTAATATATAATATGTCTTGGTTCCAAGTCATCTGAGGTGGCAGCCCCACCATCCCTCCCAGCCAAACTTTTTTTTAAAAAATCTGGCAAGATTTGGCGGCTAACCCTAACCCTAACACACTTACATAAGGGAGGTTGGTTCCTGACTGCCGCTATCTTATGTAATAATGACAGTTCAGTAATATTGTTAAAACTCCACAAGTATTTCAGCAGCTTGGATATGAAAAAAGCTGGGGCTGCTATCTGCTGGTCTGAGAACATCAAACCTACACCCCCCATGCTATTTCATAACCTTGAAAAGCCACTAAACCAGCCTGATTTAAAACCAATCAAAGTGCAAATATATACACCTGGGAAATATTGTATTTACTAGAACCTTTCCCCACCAAATCTTTGTAAGAGTGTCTAATAAGTTGTGTCCTGCTGTGCAGCTTTGTTTGAAAAAAACTTTTGACTTCTGATTTACTAGTAGATAGAGCATGCTTTAATTCATATGGAATTTTGACCATAAATCCAATAAAAAAACAACTATCCACAATCAAGATGTGCTATGGTAGTGGGTTTAGGCCTTACAGGCCTGAACCCTTTTTGATTCTTTTGCCAAAAATCAGTCAATGTCCCAGACACGGCACCATAGCCGGATTTTGTTTGATATTTTATTGACATCTGTTGCTGAACAGGCTCTAAGAATAATCTCCCCTTACTGCAGTGCTTAATGCTGGTCACACGTCGTATAATCAGGCAGATCTGTCCATCTCATGTACTTATCGCGCGCAAAAAAGCGCGAACATTTCCAGAATCCTGCTCGGCTACGTCAGAGCCAGGGGTAGGGTACTTCCAAATATTAGCTTGTATCCTTCAATCCTAGTTCAGTCTATAGGGAGTAGGATATAACCACGTGGCTTGGAAAGTCGGTCGCTATGTGGTCTGCTTGCATCTGGTTCAGCTTGTATCCTGATATATGCGTCATGTGGTTTCCATTTCAATCAGCTTTTCTCCATTCAATGTGGTGGCGGGCTCCTGGTCCGCCATTTCCATAGCAGTCAGAAGAGTCTCGACGTTCGGAGAAACAGAAAACCGCTTGTTGACCTCGCCCAAGACAATAAGCCGTTTGTCCTTCTCGTCAAGAAACATGGCTTGCTGAAGGAAGGACGGTTGGGTCGTTGCAGCTACCTGCCAAGAAGCGTTGTGAGTAGTGACAGTCGTGTCGATTAAGCAAGGCGTACATCGAGGAGTATTCCATTTGCTAGACGCATCTTGACCGTGCCGCTACGGTAAACCTCAAGTTGTCCTATGATACCATCAATTTGAGGCTGTAGATTGCCCGATTCTTCGGACGATTCCATGCTCCTGGATTGGCCCTGTTCCGTTTTGACACCTTCAGAAAATGCGACCTCTTGGTTGGCATCGTCCGATGGAGTGTAAATGTTGCCCAGGGGAGCAGAAATTGGCTTCTGCATAAATTCCGGGAAAGGACAAGGAAACTGGAAGAAATACAATCTTTCTTCGCGCACGGGATCCTAAAGCAATAATGGACGTTCTGTCAAGCAAAAGAAAAAAGAGAACAGAGCTAAAATCCCACCATTTCAATGACGGTATTAGCAGCGAAATGCTCCACGATGTCTTCTAGCTCCTCTTCCTCCTCGCTGTCACTGAGGTCTAGTGCGTTTGCGCGATTTATGTCACCTGTGACTACGACGAAGGATACTCAGACTGCAACACCAAAGATGTGTGAGCGTGGACTTACCAGGGGAATCCTCTTTTTTTATCTTCCTCATGTGACGCTCTTTTCGAAGACTTTCTGGCGCCATCCAATCCATTTGGCGTACATTCTCCATATCTACAATCTCAACACCTTCATCAGGGTCCGAATACATTTCATCATCCCCAATAGCTCCAACCATCTCCTGGTCCTTTCCTTTGGCTTCAAGATCTGCTTCCTTCTTGATTGGGGGAGCTGCGGTGTGGGTGAATTTCGCTGCCGACAATGAACCTGATTTGGGAGGCGAAACGATAGGCGCAAAATTGGATCGAGGAACCGAGCGTCTGGCGTTATTACCAGCTAGCGCAGGGCCCATGGCAAAAGGTCCACTTGCAGTCATCTCGGACTCTGGCCGAGATGTACCTCTTCCCCTTCCACGGCCAGAGCCCTCTCCACGTCCCCTGCCGCGTCCACGCTCAGCAACAGCAGATGAACGTGCTAAAGTGGTTGGTGTCTGCTATACACATCAGAATCCGGAATCGCAGTCGATAAAAAACACACCGCCCTTACTTCTCTGGTGCTTATTAGTACGACTATGGAGAGAAATGAAAATAGACTCACGTACTCCTTTTTTCTCCTGGCAGGCAAGGTTGGCACAAATTTGAGCTTTTGTGTTCCTTGCCGAGTTATGTCTGCTTGTTTTTTCGCAAGACTACCAATAGCCTTGGAGGTAGGAAAGCTTGAACTTGACCCAGATGGTCCATCTGGTGAAGCTTCAGTAAAGAAAAAAGGATTCTGGATGTATAGCCTAGTACCTGCACTGTGGCCTGACATTATGACTTTGTTGATAAGCACGTGACTGGAGGTGGGTTACTAGCACTGCTGAGTTACTAAGTACACCCCACTCCTTCGTCTACTCTCTAGTTATGCTCACCAAAGTGGAGCACTTGCACGTCACCTACAATGATATACACAATCTCATTCGATTTGCTACTCCCAAGATCGCGGCCGAATTTGACCCAGACCTCCTCATAGCGATCGGCATGTATAATCAACATTGAATTCCTCTTCGTCACTGATGTTCTTACTGGTATGCAAGGCGGAGGGTCAGTGAAATTATATCATCCCCTCAATTATATTTATGCTTCAACATCGCGTACAGTGGATTCTTCCCTGCACGTGTCATGGTAGGCTGTTGCCCCACACTGCTCATTCTCTCGTATGACGGGCATCTGCCATTGCAGCGTACACTCCTTCGTCAAGAAACGGATAACAAAACTCTTCAAATTCAAGCAATTGGATTATCGCTCTATGAACCTCTCCCAGGAACGACAGCTGAGCAAATCGGAAACGAGATCATACGAACTCAGTGGCTGTAGGGGCTCCAAATCATGACCTTCTGTTCACGAAATACTATTGATCTTATAGAGGGCCCGATTCTGGAAGAATGCTTCTTGGCAAGCGAAATTTGATTGTAGTGAGTTCCACGTTACAGCGATCTATTTCGCACAACATCTCGCGTTTATCCTCGCGTTTATCTAGGACGAGGTTGATGACACCCGAAAAACTCTACAGTACGGGAGCAACGATTTTTACATGCATCAAGAGTCTAACTTCTTCTAGTTATGCGTTGTCCGAACTGCAAAAAGACGTGGAAGCCGAACTATTGTCCTATCCCCAATCCGAGCGCGAGGCTCTTCGGGCGGCCACCAGGTTCGCTATCTTTGTGGTGCATAACAAAAACAAACCCAAATTGGCAGATCTGCCTTCAAGAATACCGTGAGTCCAAACGAAATGTGTGCGCTCTTTGACGAAAAGAGGTCCCCCTGCAGGTACTACACCGGTTCTGAGGTTGGGGATGTGTGGCAAGTGACATCTAATCTCGATATGGAAGAGTGCTCAGCTCCTTCGCTTTTTTCTATTCAGGCTAAATTATCCCTGGGAGGCAATGTAAGGAAGATTATTGCGCCTTCCAACTTACTAATGATGTCTTAATAGAGATATCGAGGAGCATGATCGTCTGGCAGCTCTTGGTGTACAGAGTTCTTGAATACTTTGCTCAATTCGTAGTCTGGTTCTGGCCTGCGCCGGAGGACCGCGTAGTATTAGTAAACCTCTACGTTCCAGAGACACGAAATCTGCTCTCACTGCGTAGTAGTAGGTGGATGACTAAACGTACTTCATCTACTTGCCGAGTCATTTGAGATTGAGCGCTTACATAGCTCCGAGTCGAGATGTCGGGAACTGTCTGACCTATCTTCCGGCGTCTAATTATACTCGCTCTATTTTGCGACCCTGTTCCATACCTTTTTTGGTCATACAAAAAAATTCTGCCACCGCAGGCATTTTCTTACCTGCACCTCCATTCCCCGGAGTGTCTGTTTTGACCTCCAGGCCGTGGTACATGGCTCAAGAAATAGATTACGAGGCATTACCACCAAATGCAGGTCTTCCCGTGCGTTTCCCGTACATTGTCAGCAAGCTATATACATTTTCATCTTCATCCCGAATAGGTCAACATGCTGGCTGGCGCCCTAGTAGAGTCCAATCTCTGTCAATGTGAAATCGACTGCTGATTTGCTTTTAGGCAGGCATATCCGAGCATGTAGTCATGTTCCCAGTAGACAGCATCAAGGTGAGCCAGTGAACATTCCGTTTCAGCATCATGTTCTCATAGGTGATTAGACTCGAATGCAAGTTTTTGCAGCATCACCGGTCGCGGTTTACAGCGGCGTTGGCAATGCATTCACGCGGATATCATCTACTGAGGGGATGAGAGCTCTTTGGCGTGGCGTGTCGTCGGTCGTGCTGGGTGCTGGCCCAGCCCATGCGGTGCATTTTGGAACACTGGAAGCGGTGAAGGAGCTTGCTGGAGGGAATGAAGCTGGTAATCAATGGGTCGCAACGTGTAAGCTCAGCATCAATCACCCTTTGCAACGAATGGATCCTCATTTCGTTCCACGTGCGACGCAGCTCTGGCCGGTGCTTCAGCAACCATTGCGAGCGATGCATTGATGAATCCCTTTGATGGTACTTCTAATTATGTCTCCTATGCGATCTATGACACAGTCCCTCATGCGTAGTCGTCAAGCAAAGGATGCAGGTCCACAAGTCTGAATTTCGATCCGTTCTAACGTGTGCTCGGGTGGTATTTCGAAATGAAGGCTTTGGAGCTTTCTACGTGTCCTACCCTACGACATTGGCGATTTCGATACCATTCAATGCGATTCAATTAACGGTGTACGAGCAGTGTAAACGATTCCTCAACCCTTCTCAGCAGTACTCTCCTACAACGCATATCATCTCTGGTGCGGTGGCGGGTGCGGTGGCTGCCGGTGTCACGACACCGTTGGACGTCGCAAAGACTATTCTACAGACTAGAGGGACATCCAACGACGTGGATATTCGAAACGTCAGGGGAATGGCAGATGCCTTTCGAGTTATATGGAGACTGGATGGGTTGAAGGGGTTTGCACGAGGGTTGACACCGCGCGTGTTGACGATCATGCCCAGTACTGCGCTTTGCTGGCTATCCTACGAGTTCTTCAGTGAGTACATTATTCATCATCCCTGTACTTTATTTGTGCTCAGCATGTAAATCTTTTTCCAGAGGCTGCAATCCGCACAGATTAATGCTGTGAGGGAGAAAAGATGCTTGAAGGAATGGAGCCGGATTCTATCTAATGCTGGCAATGGTTTGTTCATAACTATAGGATTTATAGTACGGATCTCATACACAAATATCGATCGTTAATTTGTTTGATCAATGCCTGTGACAACAATGACATCATATAAGGACTCGAGCATATCTGGCACTCGGGTCTTCCATCGTCTTTCTTTCCAGCATCCACCCACAATGGCGAAGGGCAGAAATACTGCCTATGGCAAACGGATTTCAATTCCCAAGCGCTCAAAGTCCGGCTCTCGTTCTCCCTGTGGTTCCAGCACGGCAAGCCCGAAGACCCCCGCTGACGAGGGCATCCAGTTTTTCAAGTCGCCAATCCATCCAGGAGAGGCTCCCATTCGTGTATTCGAGCTGCATCTTGATGCAGATGGAGGCCCACCCAAAGACTGCTCGGTAACTTCTACTTACTCTTTGCTCTCTCGCTCATCGGTGACCCGTCGATTCAGTATATCAGACTCCCACCCGCATACGTGCCATATATCTTACGCGTTTCAATCGAAGCAGGTACCCCTGCTGCCAGAAATGGTGTGTTCAAGACCAACTTTCCACTAGATGGAGGAATTTTTGGGCGAGATCGCTTCGCCATCCGAACGTAGATCTCTTTAAGCACGATTTGTCGCGCATATACTCATATACTTTCCAGACTCCCAACTGATTATTCCAAGCCTATTCGTGTCGATCTACCAATATCCCATGCTGGTGCTTTCGTATACTGGATTGAATACGACGGTGAAAATCTGCCCAACAGGATCGAGGGCAGACACGGCTATTTCAACATCGATCCCGTCCTTAAAATCAAAGCTCGCACACCCATCTTGGATCCCGACACGTCCATTCCGCTTTCCCCTGCTGTCGGTGGTGCGGTGGTCAGTAAGGATCAATATGTCAACCTCCCATTGGAGGGCCTAGCGATCTTGACTGTTGTGTCCAAGTGGATGGGTCCCATCGATCAATGGAGAAAACATCTCGAAGAAGCGAGCCATAGGGGTTACACGATGCTCCATTGGACTCCACTACAGGAGAGAGGCGAGAGCGGGAGTCCATACTCTATCAAAAACCAAATGCGTTATGATCCTGGTGGTGGATCAGATGCCACAAAGGTGGAACGCACCCTCCAGCTCGCCAGAGAAGATTATGGATTGCTCAGTATGACGGACGTCGTGCTCAATCACACTGCGAACGATAGCCCATGGCTTTTCGAGCATCCCGAAGCTGGTGCATCCCTTCTTTTACCTACGACCGTGTCATGTGCTTATTTGCACCTTTGTTTCTAGGCTATAGTCCTGCCAATTCTCCCCATCTGACCTCTGCTCTCGAATTCGATTCTGCCATCATTAACTTCTCAGATTCTCTTACAGCAAAAGGCCTCCCCACGGAAATCACTTCCGAGACGGATCTTACTGTTATCATCGATGCATTTAACGACACGCTCAAAGCCCTAGAATTGTGGCAATTCTATGTCTTGGATGTTAAACGCGAGCGGGACAACATCAAGACCGCACTTCGCTCTGGATTATGTAAAGCATGGTCAGGGCCCGTTGTCAAAGGGAAGTCTGTTGTTGACCTCGCGGAAATCATCAAAGGTCAGGCTATGATCACTGGACTAGGAGCATTAGCCTCGAGATTTGGTGTTTACGTGGATGCACACGTAGCGGCGTCACTTGTTAAGGCTGCTTTTGTGGACGTTCAAGATGTCGATGCCATAGCAGACGCCTGGATCAGAGTGGTAGATGTTATTAATGTCCCCCTTTATCTAGAATGGGAGGAGGACATGAAGGCTGCGGTCGGCAATTTGAAGAATCGTGTCAGGTACACGAGACTGGACGACAACGGTCCAAAGCTTGGCAAAATCAGCAAAGAGTAAGTCCGACAACGCCTTGTGCATGGAAGTAAGCATTACTCAATTGACCCAGGAACCCATTAGTTGAACCATACTTCACGCGATTTACTCCTACACCTGATGCAGACCCCCTCGTCTACTCCCTCGCAAACAACGGATGGATATGGAATGCCGACCCCCTCCAAAACTTTGCCCTACTGCCATCCAAAGCCTACCTCAGACGTGAGGTCATCGTTTGGGGAGACTGTGTTAAATTACGTTATGGGTCTTCTCCCTCTGCAAACCCATGGCTATGGGCTCATATGACCTCATATGTGACCTCCCTAGCGCGCACGTTCGATGGATTTCGCATCGATAACTGCCATTCCACCCCTTTGGAGGTTGGCGTGGCAATGTTGGATGCTGCACGAGTGGTCAGGCCTGATTTATATGTCTGTGCGGAGCTGTTCACTGGGAGTGAGGAGATGGATTTGATGTTTGTCAGGGAGCTGGGCGTGAATAGTTTGATTAGAGAGAGTGGAAATGGACATGATGTAAAAGAGTTGTCGAGGTTAGTCTACAGGCACGGTGTCGGAAAACCTATTGGTGTGTTTGACAGGGTTCTATGTACTACGTCTCGTTGACCCCTTTTCCATGGTGCAGGTTCAATGGATAGAGCTTGTCTTACAAGCGCCGAAGATCTGCCTTCACCAACGGGAAAGGGACCTGTACGCACCTGCGTTGTCAGCCCGCTCAATGGCTCTCTACCTCATGCCCTTTTCTATGATCTCACTCATGACAATGAGTCCATGCTAGACAGACGTTCCGCAGAAGATGCCCTCTCAACTGGCGCTCTTGTTGCCTTCAGTTACAGCGCCACTGGTTCCGTAAAGGGCTTCGACGATCTGTACCCCAAGCTTTTGAATCTGGTGAATGAGAAGCGCACATATAAAATTACGGGATTGGGAGATGAAAGTGGCATTTCGCGAGTAAAGAGGGTGTTGAACGGGTTGCATCTGGAAATGGTGCTGGGTGGATATGAAGAGGGGCATGTACATCAGGAAAATGACGTATGTCGCGATCCCTCTTGAGGATCCATTGTTATTTCGCTGATTGCCCGTGGACCCTTAGTACATTGTCGTACATCGGGTGCACCCTGTCATTCAGAAAGGGTACTTGTTGGTTGCCCATACAGCATTTACCAAGGGTTCAAAGGACCGTGGATTTAGTGAGAACCTGCATTCGAATCACAGATTTGATGCTAATGTAGCAATTGACAGTCAACCCCATAAAACTTCGCCGGACGCAGGCGAAATTTATTCTTGGAGCGAGCATTGCTATTTCTTCATACGAAGTCCCAACGGATGTCGATACCCTTCGCGGGCTACCATCCAAACTAGTAGAAATGTCGCCCGTAGTTATTCCTCAGAGCCTCGATCACGAAGGTCCCTACACGGAAGTGGTCGTTCCCGAGTTTTTCCCACCAGGTAGCATTTTACTTTTCGAGACACAGCTCCAGGAACACGATCCATCGCTTGACGCATTCTGCGTTTCTGGCGCACAGGAAGCTCATAGTGCTCTTTCTTTGATAGAACTCAACGTAATTTTACATCGCGCCGACGGCGAAGAACGTGACGCGACTGGAGGGCAGTCTGGGGTATATGATGTACCAGCTTTAGGGAAGATGGTGTATTGTGGGCTAGAGGGTTGGATGCATCTGTTGAGAAATATCATGAGGTACAATGACCTGGGCCATCCCCTTTGTGCGCATCTGAGAGAAGGCATCTGGGCGTTAGATTACGTCCACCAGCGATTGACAAAGTGCGTCACCATGTTTTCGTAGCCTTTTTTTTGTCGTTACTGACTTCAACCCCGTTTCCTCAGCCAAATAATAATGTTTCCAAAGCTGGAGAAACCTGCTCAATGGATCATGGAGCGCTTTGAGCGCGTCAAGGCGAATACACCGAATTTCCTACGGCCAAAATATTTCGCACTTGTCATTTCAGAGTCTTACAGGGCAGCGCGTCGTGCAGTCATTGAGCAATCGTCAGAGTTTATAGTTGAGGGCCACACTTTTACACATGACCTCGCAATGTGTGCCGTTCAGATGCATGGGACAGTCAAGTCGGCATCACTTGACCCTTACTTGGCTACACCTTCTCTGGCTGCCGGTCTTCCGCATTTTGCTGCTGGTTGGTCTCGGTGCTGGGGCCGTGATGTGTTCATTTCTCTGCGGGGACTCTTCTTGACGACAGGAAATTTTGATGGGGCAAAGAAACACATCCTGGCGTTTGCATCTACGCTGAAACATGGGTTGATTCCAAATTTACTGGACTCCGCACGCAATCCCAGGTAAGTTGCTTGCTATCTTACATCGTATCATTCTCAGGACTTCGTGCATAGATATAATTCTCGTGACTCGCCTTGGTGGATGTTGCAGAATATCCAGGATTACGTTGGCAGTGCACCTGATGGACTTTCTATTCTTCTCGAGTCCGTCAAACGTCGTTTTCCGCAGGACGACACCTGGGTTCCTTGGGATGATTGTCGCGCATACGCCTACACGAGTAATGTCGCTGAAATCATACAAGAAATTCTTCAGCGCCATGCAGATGGTATACAATTTAGGGAGTACAATGCTGGTCCAGACCTCGACAGTCAAATGAGTGATGAAGGATTTAGCATTGGCATTTACGTTGACTGGAAAACAGGGCTGATTTTTGGGGGGAGTCAGCATAATTGTGGGACGTGGATGGATAAGATGGGAGAATCGCAGAAGGCCGGTACCAAGGGTGTTCCTGGGACACCGAGAGATGGTGCACCAGTAGAGATCACTGGGCTACTGAAGAGCACTCTCAGATGGTTGGATGAGTTGTCCAGAGCTGGCAAATTTCCTTTCAAGGGAGTTCACGCACAGAGTGAGTAGTCCAAGGATTCTCACACTACAACTTGTTGACCATCTGTAAGCGGCCAATGGGCAAGAGCGATTCATCACGTACGGGGAATGGTCTGCTTTGATCCAAGCATCCTTCGAGAAATGTTACTACGTACCACTTGGTAAGGTCTCATGTTATGAATGATCTTATTTTTCGAAAACTTTCCTCTCGCACTCCAGATCCAGCGGACGATACCAAGTACACAATAAACCCAGAAATAGTCAGCCGTAGAGGCATATATAAAGACGTCTACGGCTCTGGTTCTGGAAGGGAATGGTCGGACTACCAGTTTCGTCCAAACTTCCCAATTGCTATGACTGTGGCCCCAGAAATGTTTGACTATCAGCATGCGTTTGGCGCATTGAAACTGGCCGACCAGGTTTTGCGAGGGCCACTTGGGATGAAGACATTGGATCCAACAGATCAGCAGTATCGTCCCATCTATGATAATGCTAACGACTCGTACGATCCAGCGATTGCAAAGGGATTGAACTATCACAATGTTAGTTTCCTTATAGTCGCATGTCCACATCATGTTAAGACTTTATCTCAGGGTCCCGAGTGGGGATGGCCATTGGGATACTTTTTACGCGCTTATCTTCACTTTGCAACACGTGAGGGGGCAGGAAACGAGGTATTAGGTCACACCCAACTGGATATAGTAGACTGACAAGTTTACACAGGACACAAAGGATGTCCTACACCATCTTCATCGGATTTTACTTCCTCCTCGCCGTCATATCCAGAACGATCCTTGGGCTGGTATCCCAGAATTGACGAATGAAGACGGGAAGCACTGTTCAGACTCTTGCAACACGCAAGCTTGGAGCGCCAGCACATTATTAGACTTCTTAGAGACAGTACACAAGCAGACAAACATCAGATCAGAAGTAGGCATGGTAGATTATCGTAAGTAGTGCTCGTAGTGTTTGGCACCAACAACGAAAGCAAACTTGTTACGCTGAATAACATAGGGATCCAATCCTTTTTTCTATGTCCCCATGTCCTTCTTCGGTTTCGAGCAAGGCAATCTAGAACAGGACAAGTTCAGTGTCAAGAAGGGCAATGCTGATCATGACGACGTCGCTGTGTACACTTTCGGCGAAGACGGGTACGACGGTTTGGGAGATCTCCTCCAAGAGGGAGGTGATGAACTGAACGACGAGACTTTTGGACGGGTAGGCAGTATCGGTGAGGGGATCCTTCTCGGTTTGTAAAGTGTCCAGCTCAAGGTTCTGGCTTCCCTTAGAGAGAGACTTTGACTTTTCTAATCCTGCTTTACCTCATGCGGTCCGTCCATTGAAGAGTCCTGAAAGAGCTGCTCAGGAGCAGGCTCGTCAGGCTAACAAGCCGGCTTCCTCCCCCAAGCTGCGTCAACTTTGTACGAGTTTACCGAAAAATAGCCCATCTGTGTTTTTCCTGACCCTCCATTTCATCAGTAGCTCCGCCAGCTGCCAACTCTCTCGAAGCGATATGGGACGATAAATCACCTTTTTCTGTTCTTCCTCGAGTCAATGGCGTTGGTCGCTCCGCTGTCAGTGAGGTGCGTCGCGCTTCACCATCGTCGTCTCGATTATCTCCGTATCTTGGGAAGGCATCCCAAGCGCTGAGCACTCCTGTCATCTCACAACCCGGCGCTCGCACGCTTCAAGAAATCGAGGCTGAGATGCTTGCCACAGCTGATCAAGCTCGCGCGGCAGCTCGTCGACAACAGCAGCAGCACCTACTGTTACAGCAAGAAGAAGACGGCTTGCGATTATTTCAACAACAACGGGAGCAAGATTTGCAGCGCCAGCAGATTCTCCAGTATCAACAAGAGCAGCAACACCAGCTTCAGGTCCAGCGTGCCATACAACAGCAGCATCAGAGAGAGCATCTCCAACACCAAGTGACTCCTCCACCCCGAATGCTTTCCGGCACCTCTCAATCTCCTCGTTTTCACGAACATCAGCGCCAAATTCTCCTCCTTCAGCAGCAGCAAGAATTGCAACAACATCAGCGCCTTCTGGAGCTGCAAGAGCAGCTACGACTAGAAGAGATGGAGCGTCAGATGGAGCGTCACAGAACATCTCATATAAATATACAAAAGGCCCACAGCCCGAGTCACTTCGTTCATCGTAGGCAGCCTTCTGGTCAAACAGTGGCGGAACTTCAGGCCGTTCATGCCCTACATCAACTTTCCGAGTCCCCAGCCGTCGGGCATGGGCCCTTCTCAGTATCACAACAAGAGAATATGCCACACATCCCTGAAGGTTTGCAGTTAAAACAGCGCCTTCTCTCAGATATGGTGCAGATGGAATTTATGCGAGAAATGCAAGGCGGATCTTCGCAGGAAGAGCAAGAGTCATTAAGGATGGAGGCAGTGAAGAAGATCGTTGAGGCTGAGAAGATGGAAGAAAAGAGACGAAGAAAGGCCATGAAGATTGCTCATATGGTGAACATACAGTCATCATTTGATTCATTCGGAATGATAATTTTCGATCAAGGCTAGGTATAACGACCTTATGACTCAATCGGACAAGGATTTTATTACCAGAATCCAAGTTTCCCAGCTTGTCACACTGGACCCGTACGCGGACGACTTCTATGCTCAAGTGTATGGGGCCATTCAACGATCTCGCATGGGAATACAATCTCAGGATGAGCGTGTGCTAAAGTTTACATCTGGAGGTGGCGTTGGTCTTGGATTGGCTCAGAAAGGCGGAAATCGACGGCCTAACGCGATGTTACGGATGGAGCAACAGGTTGAGAGAATTGTCAGTAATGCTAGGAAGAGAGAAGAAGAGAAAGGTCTGCATTGTGAGCTGCCCTGCCTGGTAACCGCAACAGTTATATTAACAACAACTTCTGTTAAGCTCTTCACAGTCTCCAAGGTGCTCTTGGGAAGACCTCTGGTCGAAGCTATAAGGCAGCTCCTCGGCAACTTCTACAAGTTGATGCTGCGAATCATGGTGCCTCCCCGACCATGTTTCCGGCTCATGCACATATTTCTAAAGAATCCATTATGAATCCGAACGACGGTGCTGCCAAGGAGGCTGCCAAGTTAGGCCGGGAAGCTTTGGGTAATGCAGGTGATGTGAGTGCTTCAGAATCGCGTGTCGGAGGAATTCTTTCACACCTCTTTCTGCCAGACGGACAACCTAGTTCGTAGGGAGCCCCTGACTCATCGAGAAGTCCTGGTGGCACTGGAAAGTCTCTATGACGTGCTGTTTAAAACGGAAGGTATCAAAAGGAACGAAATCACCCCGGAAGAAGGAGAGGAACAAGCGGAGGCATGGTGAGCCCCCCACAAGGTCTATGACGGCTTCATTTTTATCCGACCATCCCGTAGGAAAAGAGAGTACGATGACGCAGTTGATGAGCTCTGGGACGGTTTGAAGGTCATGGTACCACTCGAGACTAGGTCATTCCATTTTCTCTGACATCGCTTGTTCCTGAGCTGCGTTCACCGTCTAGCAACCCACACCCTTTCATTTCACTCCTTTACCCAAGTAAAGGGAAAAAAATGTTACCAAGGCTTACCCGCCATTTGAGCCACCAAAGAATGTTCACACTCCTGACACTCCTTGTTGCATGCTTCGATCAACTAGATGTCGTCCAACAAACGCATTTGCTGGACACGGTCGAGGAAACAAGAGAGCGTGCAGATGCAGAGCGCCAATCTGAGGCGTTCCTGCTAGGTGTCTTACATAGTATCTTGCCTGTTGTTGCAAGAGCGGATCTTCGACTTGTAACAGGTCTTCTTGGTCTCCTACTGGATCGGACTAACATTGTGTTAGTAGCACGATCAGGGGTATGCAAATTGCATTGTCCTTCTTGCTCCGATTCTGACTGTCAATTGTTGGGTGTAGGCTGGAGTTGCTCTGCTGACATTACTCCTCAGTCGAGTAGAGGTCATGAAGCAGGCGCTTACAAGTGGTATTGAGCTAATCGAGACGCCAACACCCGAAGAGGCTCAGCAATGGTATGCAGAATTTAAGTTTCTTCCTCCTCTAACCTCTCACAACGCATAGGCAACTCATGTTCGATCACATGTTTCAGCTTCTCTCCCCACACCTTCTTTCGCTCTTCCCCTCCACGAGAATAGCTTCGAATGCCCTTCCAGGATTTGTCAAGCCAGTAGATCATGTTGATCAGCCCGTGTGGCAATTGCTTGCTGCGGTAGCTTTGCACGCTGCTGCTGATCAACACCATATCCTTGTTGCAGCTTTGCGCGAGAAGATCTTAGAAAATGTATTAAGCGTAAACAAGGGTTGGGTCACCACTGAGGACGAGCGTCAGACAAAATTAGCCAATGTAAATCTATTCCTACATGCCCTTGGACTAGACAGTTCTCAGATTGCCTTGTAATGCTTTTTGTTCGTCATTATATCTCTTCCATTAACATATACATCTGCCCTTAGTATTACAGAATAAGGCTAAGAAGGTTATTGTCTGTTAAGAACGGGAATATTCGCTGATGCACATGAGGTCAGGGATGTCATACCACGCGGGGTCATTGATACACCCTGTGAGTTTGGTGCGTCGCAGTCTTCCGATCTCAGACAGTGATTGAAGTGTCGCTAAGGACCCTGTCAAGTTTAGTACCGGCAGCGAATCCCACATAGGAAGCGTACTGCCAGGTAAATCAAGTAACCCAGGAGCGACAGAAGCACCAGGAGAAGGAAGTTGCATCAACGGCAAGATGAATGAATCTTGCTTCTCCTTCGTCCGGAACTTTACATGTGAGCCGACCTCAATGTGATTCGTCGACAGAGAGACGAAGTCTCGGTAATTCGGATACAGCATCACATATCCTCGCAGATATACCAACTCGATGAAATACTTCTTCCAGGATTTTGCCCAGTTGTTTGAACGCACATTTGGAACGACGATTTCATCGATCTTCATGGAGTACTCGGAGAGTCGGACGGAAAGGTAGGCGTGGAATTCTCGCCAATGTTCGGGGAAGTATACGGCGCCCCAGCTGCACGGCACTGGAGACAGGTATGGAGTTGATGGATCGGAAATGCCACTTTCAGAAAACAGATTCCGGGCATTGAAAGGTCGGCGACCTTCCGCAGGGAGCTCGACGTTCTTCTGTTGATAAAAACTGATTCCGAACAGGCTAGGCGATCTGTTGCTAGGATCGCCATATCTGGGGGACAGAAGGTGAGGCTTGGCATCTCACAAATTCAAACGGTATACCTGTATCGAAGAAGAGACATCTTTGCCCATGCGTAGAAAAGGGGGGAAAGCTCAACGTCGTCTTCAAGTAACAGGCCGTAGGTATCATTTGATCTAGGGTACCAAGACTCGACGATGGCCGGGAGAAGTCCGCCTTGGATGACTCTATGGTGAAGAAAAAAGCTCCCATGTGTCCAGTTCCAACTTTCAGCGATCTTCATAGTCGCCCCATCGGATGATTGTTCCAGATTGATTCGGAGATCGACCATATCGCCGAAGAATATACCATTCGATAACGAGGATAACAATCTTGCGAATGAGTATGGTCTGTCTTTCGTGATGATACTGATGTCGATACGAAAAGTGTTCCAATCTGGCAAGAGATACGATCAGGCAAGCGTAGCGAGATGAAGGAAGACTCAAACTTTGCCACTCAGCCAAGGATAGCGAGCCCATCCAGCCACAATAAGGGAGATCAGATCGGGGTAGGCGGATAAATCTGAAAAAGTCATTTGGGTACATGATGGCTAATAGCCCGAAGAAATGATCCTCTTCACTTAGCCCCAGAATGATATCGGGTTGACGACCGAGCGCCTCCAACCAGTCTGATGCGATACGCCCCGAAGGATAGGCAGAAAATGACGACCGACTCAAATCAACGCTGTACGTCAAACGACATTCGTTCAGAACAACAAGCCGATCGTCCCATCCCAGCTGTTCATGGTTCGAACTGCGCAGCTCGTCGTAGATAAACACCTTGAAATCACGGTTATGCTTTTGTAGTATGCATGCGAGCGAACTGAAGTCTCGAAAGTCGTGCAGCGTCGGAAGGAAGATAACAAGCATCCCAGAGGTAGATGGTGGGCTTAGCACATCTGATTGACCCAGAAAGGCTGAATCCGTACTATCAGCATTGGGAAGCTGACTGTCCCACCGAAAGGAATGCAAAGGAGTAATACTTGAGCGACGTAACGCAGAGCACCACGCAGGGTCCAGAATTGTCACGCCGACCGCTATCCCACCAAGTCCATCGGAGCGAGATTCAGATATGTGGTGGCCCAGGGCAGCCCAGGGATCCTCGCTAGCTGATTGGAGTTTGATGGCAAGCGACGTAGGCATAACGAAAGGGGGATAAAGATATGAAGCTCGCTGAGGCATTTCAGAGGGAGGAAGACAAGAAATATTCCCCTTTGATACAGAAAATCCTCTAGGGCCGATGGGAACTGGGATGACTTTTGGACGTAAGAGGAAAGTCTGGGAGTGATTATTTGCTTGCGATAATCCATGCTGGTTCATGAGCAAAACCCATTCGGTCGACACCAGAGAAGCGGCATTGATTACGCCCGAGTCTTGGTCCAGGCCTCCAACCAAGATCTGCAAAAGGATATCTGGGTGATCTGAGTTCGACTGTTCAATCTTTCGAAGTGTGATTCGAGCTTTGGTGGCGATAGAAGGGGGGCATACGAGAACTATCTCGAAGATGTACGCAGAAGGTTTAAGCAATGGCAAAATAATATCTGGAAGAAAAGGCAGAGATTGTGATGTCAAGGGAAGGACGACGGTCAAGGAATGGTCGGGGATCGGGGGCGCGTGTTTCAAATCAAAAAGAATACCATTGCCATGTAAATTGAGCTTGGGTGGGGGTTCTGGTAAAGTTCTGACATGAAGCCAGGATGTTGGAAAGACATACGATAGAGTAAAGATCATAAAAAGCCCAAAAATGAAGGACCGCTGAGTGTTACTGTTGCGATAAACCATGTACATGTTGGCAGCAAGCAGAGTATATTACTAAAATTAAAAATAGGGCTACAACTCCAGTGTATATCACGTGCCCCGCATGAACCGACCACCGACATCCCAGTCGCGAGGCACTTGTCGATACTACACTGCTCCTCGTGGTTGTTTCGCTGGCGATAAATGCAAATTTACTCATGCAGATCCTCAGCAAACTGCTGCCGCTGCTTCTCCCATCCTGACTCCGTACGACAGAGCCAAGAAATGCAAGCATTATGCTAATGGTATGTCTAACATCGAAACAACAGTCAAAGATACTTCCATCATATCAGGGTTCTGCAAGAGGGGCGAAAATTGTTGGTTTCTCCATGTCATCGACTCACCAAGGGAGGCAGAATCAGACGAGGATGAACTCTGCAGCATTTGCTTCGAGAGACCTACCACTTTTGGTCTCCTCAGTGTGTCTTTGCTCCCCAGGCTATATTGTGTGGGTTACTCATCTCGTGGATATATATAGCCGGATGCAGTCATGTATTTTGTGTCAAGGTATGACCTCCCCTTGGTCTCAGCAGTATGCGCCTGATACATAGTGTTTAGTGCATCCGTCAATGGCGCGACCCAGTCGGAAAGGCTGGCGATATGGTTGAATCAGGCAACATCAAGAAGTGTCCAATGTGCCGCACTGGCTCCAAGTTCATCACGCCATCATCTAGATTTTGGAAAGAGGGTCAGGAAGGCAAACTGATGGCCATCTCAGCATACAAGGAAAGTATGTCTAGGGTACCTTGCATGTAAAACTTCTGCCTTTTTTGTCTTTCTCATCTAACTTTCGTTCCCCCGTCTCCTGTTAGACATTTCCAAGAATCCAAGAAGAAGAACCCAACCAAACCTATGTGCCCTTTTGGGAAAGATTGCTTCTATGAGCACCTAAATGATGACGGATTCAAACATATATTTAAAAATGGAATAGATTCCTCCATCCGAGTGCGTTTGAGTCTTCTAATCTTTCCCTCCACTATTCTTTTGTTAGATAATAACCAGCTCTTAAACTCATTCATTATCCCAATCAGGCATTCGGACGCAGGTCTACCTTTGACGTTCTTACAGGTGGCATGGGACTTGCTTTCGAATCAAATATATCTCCGGGGGTTGGTCTCGAGGACGCAGTACTCGCAGGTAATATAGCCCTGGGTATGCTGGGTCACTTTACCGATACCGCAAGAAATTTTGATGGAACAGAGGAAGCAGGAAGTAGCGCAGCGATCGAAGTGAATGAAGCACGTAGAGGTACAGAGGAACGTGATGTCACCTTTGAACAGGCACGAATCCAGATGGTTGCTGGCACTATAGCTGCTCTCAGGGCCGAGCTAGGTAGGTTGGAGCGGTCCGACGATGTTGCTAGAAACGCGGTCAACCATGCATTCAACCGACGCGGGCGTGGTAGAGGAAGACGGGCGAGGGCTCAGCTGAGGCCGATGGTGGCTCCTGGGGCGCTTGCCCTCCAGGCGTGGGACCTTGATGGGATGGACGGGATGGATAGGGATGGTGTGGGGACTGGTCTGGGTTGGAATGATATGTTTTCTGAGGTCGATGAGGACCTTGGAGACCGGGAAGAAGACGTGGCGGAGAGGCTAGGAGCTCTTGTGAGCATTGAACGTTCCTCAATCAGTCTCTTTCGCTCATTATACATGAAGGCGGGGCAGATGCTAAGTTCACTTCAGGATCCGACCAATGGTAGGGTGGACATAAGTAGCGGGAATACGGCCTCGCCTGGCCCTGGGCCAATACACGCTCCGGATGACCTAGACGAACACGACGGAGGTGAGGGAGAAGGAACATCGACACCCCCACTGGAACAGCTTGATTTTCATGCGCAGGGGATGATGACCGTCGGCGACAATGGCGACGAAGGTGATGATGATCTACCTGCACTCCAGAGTGTTTCAAATTCCAGTGATAGCGAGGATGGGCATGACGACCAGGTTGACGCAGGCTTGATCCGATCTATGACTACCTTCGAATGTGGCATTGACGGGAGGACGGATGGTCGCGAGCATACGAACCAGCGGCTTCGCTTCCGTTCGCCTAGTGATACTCTTCAGGCCTGTGAGGTATCTGCGATTGTACCAAATGTATCAATCAGCCGAAGACTAGGGACTAGCGCCGCGCCCGCAGCATCATCGAGCAGTAGGTTCAGTACTATCCTTGACACAGAGGAAGCCAGGATGATCATCAATGTTGATGACGAGAGCGAAGAACAGGTTGAAGGTACTTTGAAGGATGAATTCGATTCTGAGGATGATCTGGACTCGGAAATTCTCCTTCCACGCGCGCCTACACCCACCCTGTCGGAACCACCTTTTGTGACAGACGGACGGGGTCGTGTCATTTGGAGTAGTCCTGCCAACAAAGCTGTAGATCGTGGCAGCATGGCCCAACGCACAGACCCACCCTCTCATTCCGTTGCTTTCCTGTCCTGTCCACCTTCCCCCCCACCGGCACCGCCCACCGGTTTAGACGAGCAGCAGTTACACGACGTTTCTTTCGTCCTACCTGACGACGGCTTCACAGACGAACGTGGCAAGGTCATCAATATAGCTAGCAACGGTGAAGAGGTGTTCCAGCCTGACATCAATATTGCGCATGGCACTGCACCAGGGTCAAGAACCTTCTTTGGCCGGGTGTTTGATGCACTCTTCTGAGGTGCTGGCATCTGCTGTCAAGGACGAAATGTACATACACCATACAATGTAAAGTAGATGTAGATTTGAGTACTCAGTTCGGCAGATCCCTCTCTCCGCCTGAAAAATGTGGGAAAGTTGAGCAGTCGATTGGTCACCGTGCCCAACGACGACAAAGCTAGCTGCGCGCTAAATAAACACATAAACTTCTTTGCGGGCTGTACGCCCCCGCACCTGTCCCCTGTCTTTCACACCTGCAGGACAATGTTACGTCTCGTGTCGTCAGTGTCGCGACCCACATCGACGGGATTTTTCGGGAAGGTCGCTAATTCTTGTCACTCACCGATTTATAGTATGTGCAATATGTATTCTTTTTGGCTCCTCTTATTTATGGCACTTGTAGGTCGTAGGACTATCTCGTCCTCATCAGCAAGGAACGCAGAGATCACCCTCACAGTTGACGGAAAGGAGGTTACAGTTCCCCAGGGTACGCTTAGAGCTTGGAACTCATCGAAGAATTGTCTTGAGGGTACTTTGCGGCAGGCTCTGCCCTCATTCAGGCTTGTGAAGCTGCAGGTGCCACCATACCACGGTGCGTATCGATATTTCCCTCGTATGCTCTAGGGATTAACTTCTATGGGTCCGCAGATTTTGTTATCATGACAGGTGTGTCAACCAGAATTTGAACGTGTGCAATGCTTGATTTTTACCTTTTATTCTATAGACTTGCTATAGCTGGTAACTGTCGGTGGGTACAAGTGCCTGGGTTGCGAAGCCAAGTTGATATGCTCCATGTGTTCTAGGATGTGCTTGGTGGAAGTCGAACGGTCACCGAAACCAGTCGCCTCTTGGTGTGTTGCTATTTACGTTCGTGATCATCGATATCTACGACAGGAAGTTCTTTTACAGTGCAGCGCCAGCAATGCCGGGAGCCAAAGTCTTTACAAATACACCAATGGTCCATGAAGCTCGGTCAGTATCTTTTTTTTTTGTGCACAACGCCTAACATGACCCATGCAGTGAGGGTGTGATGGAATTTCTACTTGCCAACCATCCCCTGGATTGCCCCATATGTGATCAAGGAGGCGAGTGTGATCTTCAAGATCAATCTATGCGTTATGGGTCCGACCGTACACGGTTCCACGAAATCACTGGTAAGCGTGCGGTGGAGAACAAGGACTTCGGGCCGCTTGTCAAAACTTCTATGAATCGCTGTATCCAATGCACGCGCTGCGTACGTTTCGCCAACGAGGTTGCTGGCGTCGAGGAGCTAGGAACGACCGGCAGGGGCAATGACCTACAGATCGGGATGTACGTCGAGAAGACGATGGATTCGGAACTATCGGGGAACATTGTAGACCTCTGTCCTGTTGGCGCACTAACGAGCAAGCCGTATGCATACCATGCACGACCGTGGGAGCTTAAGAACACCGAGTCGATTGATGTCATGGACGCTGTGGGCTCAAACATCCGGATTGACTCACGAGGAGTGCAGGTCATGCGCATCCAGCCCCGGACGAATGATGATGTCAACGAGGAATGGATCAGTGACAAGACACGATATGCCTACGACGGGCTCCGTTTCCAACGATTGACGACACCCTTGATTAAGGAGGGCGACAGATTCGTTCCTGCTTCATGGGAGGACGCATTGAATGCCATTGCGAATGGGCTCGCATCCTCTGGTGCGCATGGTGACGAGATCCAGGCTATTGCCGGTCATCTCGCGGATACAGAATCCATGGTCGTGTTAAAGGACTTTATCAACCGTCTTGGATCAGACAATGTTGGTCTCGATTTGGTGGGTGGGAGTGCTCTCCCTATTCATGGTGTGGATGTCCGTTCGAATTACCTTTTTAACTCGACTATTCCTGGGGTGGAAGATGCCGACGTCATCCTGCTCGTTGGCACCAACCCCCGACATGAAGCAGCCGTGCTCAATTCCCGCATCCGTAAGAGTTGGCTCCACACTGGACTGGAAGTTGGCCTTATAGGTGATCGCGTTGATACCACATATGGGTACGAATACCTTGGTCCGGATGCCAAAGCCGTGTCAGAGTTCATCACCGGCAAAAGCGCATTTGCACAGAAGTTCAAGGCAGCGAAAAAACCCTTGATTGTTATCGGAAGCGCGCTGACGGAACATCCTGATGGCGTTGCAACGTACAATTCGCTCGCACGGTATGTCGAGCTCAACAAGCGTACGCTCATCACGCCGGATTGGAACGGTTTCTGCGTTCTCCAACGTGTATGTGTCTTACCATACGTCTGGTGTAATTAGTTTCTGAATGTCTACTTCATCAGGTTGCATCCCGCCCGGCAGCGTATGAAATTGGGTTTGTCCCATCCAAGAAAGCCTCTGCCACAAAGCCGAAGTTCATCTATCTCCTCAATGCTGATGAGGTGGACCCCAAATTGATTCCGCAGAATGCTTTTGTCGTATACCAGGGGCACCAC
>QFEU01004188.1:0-11132 GCA_003316345.1 Tricholoma terreum | reverse complement strand
TGCAGTCACTGTACCGAGACTTGGTCATCCCGACAATGCAAAGGGCGCACTCGCCCTTTCGTCCGCAGCAGTATCTGCTAATTTTGCCATATTTTACGCTTGCGATTGATTCGTTTGCTCCACAGATCGAACGAGGATTTACCTTGTGGCGCGATGGCTTCATCTCGATGGATTCCTTGAAATCTGCCCTGAAATCTGGTAGTGGCATCATTAAAGCGAGGAACGAGTCAACCGGAAAGACATCAGGAAAATCCACCGACTTCACCCAGGCGAACTGGTCCTCCATCACCGCCGATTATTATTCTTCCATCGTGGCCAACTTTAAAAAGGCCAGCAAGTTCGAGAGCCTCGTCGAAGAAGCTGGTGCCTTCGTTCAAGCTAAGAATTCTCAACGTGACTTGAAGAGTGAGCCTGACGATGCCATTCCTCGCAGTGAACGCGCACTCCTTCTCGAGGAATCTGGAGACGAGGATGAGGAATCCGGCGACGATGACGAGGAGAACATAGGGTAGATTGTGAGTATTAAATTCAAGTGTCGTTTTCATGTCTAACGTAGCATCTTTTAGGCAGGTTGAGGGATGTGTTGCATTGGGACAATACACACGAGATCCCACTGCTCCACCATCCATTTCGATGCCGATTGGCAATTTCTCTCACCTGTCCTGGACTCTTTTAATCGTTCTGCTAGTACTGCCGCTATGTATTCCTGTTCCCCTGTGTCGTCGTGCTTTCTGCCCCCCATCGTCATGCTTTCCGTTCCCCGTCATCGTACGCTTTGCCGTGGTGCTTTCCGCCCACCAGTATACCCAGCCTGAGAACCCCTGCTCCGCCCGTAAAATTTCAAAAAAAAAATTGTCGTAGCCTGCTTAAAATATACTTGATGTCTGTCTTGCTGCGCTTGAAGTTCTTTAAGTCTTGCTTTGATTTTTGCCGAAACTGCACAATCCCTCAAAAACACGCAGATTCAAAGCAAAATAATAAGGATATTGTACTTATAGCTCTCTTAATAAGAGAATGGATCGCCTTTTTCAAGCAACCCGTTGCTTAATGAAATTCTGCTTAAATTTGCTTAATTTGAATCTAAGCAAATTTAAGGCCAACTTAAGTAACGTGACGTTTTCCTGATGTGTTCGTTTTTTTTACCTCAAATGGCCAAGACGATCATATTCCGCTAGTCTCCGTTATATAACAGATGATAAAGTAGTCAATCTGGCTGCTCAAAAGTTGAACGGTTCAAAACCTCTTTTATTGGTCGTGACATGCATATATTGACATCTGAAATTTTTCAACATTTTTATTATGCCAAATTCAGTCGGAAATTGATAATCTGAGCTGTGATACCACCACTGCTGATCGTTTGCACCTTATCAAGCTTCCATCCACTCTTCTTGTACACGTTCACTGCAGCAGTATTCAGGCTACTAGTACTCAGCCACAGTCCCTCCAGGCCACTCGCCCGCCCATGTGCAATGACCGCATTCATAAGCATCTTCCAAACTCCCCGCTGTCGATACGGAAGGGACACGTTAAATCGAGACAATTCTCCTATTTTCTCGTCTCCGTTCGCACGACGTTCTTCATGGGATTCAGAGTAGCATTTTTTTCAATGTGCGAACTTGACTTACTCAGACCAATTTCCCCGATCACCTCGTCGCCATCAACTGCAACCCAAAAACCGCAAGGCCCAGCTGACTCATATCCATTCCCATCGTCCGTCTTGCGTAATTCGTACGCATGCACAACGTCCTGCAAATCTTTCTCCAATTGCAGATTCACCATCTGCAAGATATGCCGCTCTAACCCATAATAATTGTGCAAGATGCGCCCTGCCATCAGCAGACATGCCGAACAAACTGCAGATGAACACCATTGTAACCATCTCGGCTGGATCCCTAAGATGAGAGCTGCATCTCGTGTTGACCAAATGGATGCCATCAAGAGACCTGCAAGACCTGCGCAGAATACGACAAATGTTCGGCGGAGGTATGTCAAGAAAATTGCGAGTGCTGTGCTCATGAAACCACCCGCTACAGGTTCAATCAGTTGAACCATGAATGTAACACGAAATTCGTTGCTCACGCCCAGCCATAACACCATCCACGAATAGCCTCCGTACAGCATGATAATCCTCGTCGCGATACATCCGGACGGTGATGCTATTGAGACCATTGCCGTCTATCCGTTTCTGCGTTTGGATTGCACCATGATCTGGGCATGTTGGTACAGGCGCATCATACATCTTGCAACTGTATAGTAGAGAGGGGGGACACAATATACGACGTAAATGCTGCTCCTCACTTCCCTGCTTTATACTCAACCCTCGGTAGAGCGGATGGGTGACGTTGATCCTTTGACACAGCATCTGAAACATCGAAGCTCGAGCCAACGTTCCGCGGTTTCCCATTCAATGGAACCACTAACAGTGCCGAACGTGATCATTGCGTGTATTCGCTATAAAGCCGGTGGTGGAACCGTCCACGCGTCCTGCCATGATGAATCATGCAATTGCTGCAGGGTCAGATACCGAACCCCAAAACTTGGTACCTAGTTCTTCTGTTTCTTGATCACCAATTCCGCTATCATACTTATGTGGAATGGGGATGCAGATCCCGCATTATCAATCATGGCGCAGTGATATGACCGTTCAGATATTCACGGGAAGAAGCCCCCCTTGAGCGCGCGCAATTACGTGTCTCTCAGCCCCTACTTCTGCATGACAAACAATCTTAGCTCATTGATCAAGCCGAGCAGACGCGTCACCGCGTCACCACTCTCAGAGGAGCTGTTCACCTAAGCACCGCTACTTTTGTGCAACGGTTCCTCACACTTCAGATTATGGCCGATTTCTTATTCCTTCTATAAAAACACTCGTTTCAGTGATAGGAGTGGATCCCGAGATTTGATGGCATACCTGGAGTCAGTCACAATTTTTAATTGTTAGTGATTGCGGATGAGCTTTAGAGGTACGGTCCCAGGCCAACTCCACTGGCAGCCGTTACTAACTTACTGCTGTTCAAACGATCAACCGTATGAACAACAATCAGAGTTGGCAGCAGGCAGTATCATGTATCGGTCGAGCATTCCCTCAGCCTTCAAAACTTCGAGCCCCAATGTTCGTTGTTTACTATTTTACAGAATATCTTGTACCCATTTATAATATCTGCCAGTGCACGACTCAGTACGAAGGTTCAGTATCGTCCTTCGAAGTGGTCCAAATTATGTGTCTGCACAAGTAGGCATGTGCATATAGGGCAATAGGCTGAAGAGTGTTGGTAGCGAGCGTATGTGTGATGAATGCTAGCGAAGTGGTAGGTGTGTAGATAGCGATACTCAGAAGACGTTGCTGCCCCCCCGATCACATACGATCAACCCCAACCAAATCCCAACCCCTGGCACCTCGAGCTCAAGGTCGCACCCTCATCCTCATCCTCATCTCCACCCCCAGCCTCCTCCAAAGCCACTTTCCCTCGAGTAACAGCTTCCCTTCCCGCAAGTATGAGCTTACTCAACCGAGGATGCCTTCTTGCCTCCATAAGGAACAACCCCGTCCCGCCAAGCCCTGTCTCTCTGCATGTCCTCACCGTCCTAGGTGAAGGAGAATAAGGAGAGATATGCCAAGACGGAGAGTTCAAAACCACTCCCCTTAGCGCGTCGGAAGCAAGGGAATCTGTGTGGGGCAATGGTCGAATTTGGTATCGGGTTTGGTTCGATGATGATGATGTTTCGGAGAGAATTATACGCTCGAGTCGGGGGTTGGAACTTATGGTAAGGATGGCGAGGTTCCATACGGAGGGGAGGTGTGTCGTGAATGTATGGAGGTTGGGGGCGTGTGCTAGGGCGTTGGCGAGTTGCGTCGTTGGGCCGATTGAGTTGTGCAGGAGTGGGGGGTTGGCAGCGGTAGTGGTAGTGGGGATATGAGGAATATAGGCTAATGAAAATGAGGAGAAGACTGGGGTGGATGATAGGACGGGAGATGTAGGCGTGTCGTCTGAGAGTTTGAACGCAATGTTTACAGTTTCCTGTCGTGGAGAAGCACATACAACAAAGTTAATGACGAATATGTTGTACAATAGACAACGTACGAGCTCAATCCATCCTTTGATGGCATTCGCAAGCGCGATCATAATGTACCGCAGCTTGGGCAACGACAGATACACATGGTACGGCTTGCGTACAATCAAATGCCTCACACCCACCAACTCTCTCAGTCCATCCCCATATTCTCTATCCACCGGTGGACCGTACTCGTCAAACAGTTCCAAGGTAATTTCAAAACGCCGTACGGCACCTTTACATAGCCCCATGATAAGTCCTGCCTCCGGCCAGACGCCGAGTATCGTCAATGACTGGACATGTGGAGCCAGTGAGGGATTGTTATGCAAGGAACTGAGCAGGAGTTGAGCTTGAGAATGGGTGGTGAGGCGGATGGTGTTGTAGACGTGCTGTGTAGCGATACGCAGAAATTTACGGGATGTGAGGAGGATATGGAGAATAGAAGACGGACGGGTTGGGCATGAAGGAGAGAGAAAGGCGGGATCGTCGGGATGAGGAAGGGCGAGATGGACGATTCGGTCGAGGATCTCTTCAGGAAGTTCGAGCATCAGATGATACAGAGAATGAGAACAATACAGTTTGCGGCTGTGCCTAACATATACAGTCGTGGACAATCACGCTCTCATTGCCTATCAGCAAACCATTCGACATCATTGAAAGGATTGTACCATTACTGGAGTCCATCGTTAGCAGCCAACGCACACCACCAAAAGAATAGTGCAGTGAGCACGCTCAGGAGACCATTAACGCCAGATTTCCTGATAGGCTCCCAGTCTCCCCCAATCCTGCTCAATATATCTTCACCCTCACCAACCCTCCAAGTGAGGTTCACCACTGGCCCGAGAAATCCTGTGCAAACTTGTCAAGGTCGAGGTTGGTGACCTCGCACGTTGTATCCACTGGGCAATACATGCCGGACGCCTTGAGGTGCCTCGTTTTCCGGTCCCTGCGAAGCCTTCTCAAGCTTCGAATGTCTCCCAGTGTCACTAGTCTCTCACCAGAGCCTGGCAGGATGATATATAACCAACTGTACTTACTGTATATGGCTTGGTACATGCACAACTGTCATTAGAGTAAGGGCTGATATATCAAAACAACTGTAGTGGCATGCTCAGGTCGACACAACTGGCACAGCCTGTTAGTCATCATCCTGCCATTTGTTTGCCTGCCCAGGGCTGCCATCAGTGTAATTGTAGCTCCTTTTATCTCGCATTCAGATCTGTTTGCGAATGGTGCTTTGGTGCTTCATCATGGATTGATGTGGGATTGATGGGACTTCTATTTCTCCTATATTCCATCTGATCATCAGTTTGACAGGTTTTGATTGTCTTTGTGATCACTTCGTGATTCATATGTTTGGTTTCTGTCAGATGTCTTCCACTTTCTAATGTTTCATGATCTTATTTTCACTTCCCAGAATATTCATATTACCAGGTAGTGTGCCTTTGGTGGCAGAGCCCACTACTTTTTAGTTGGAAAACGACAGCTGGTGTTCCTCTGCTATATAATTCTTGTTGATAACATTTTGGTTTTGATGTTGCCTTCTTAGTCTTTGTTTGGTTCTGTTGACACAACAATTTCGACGACTTTAACATGTTCCACATCCATCAATCCAGGGCTTAAGATGACAGCACAAATCAACAGTGTACTCATATGTGACCTCTATGTATTTCGTTGAATATCAACTGAAATCACTAAAATTACTCAGCAGAATTTGACATCGCAGCTCCACATGACCAATATGATGTAAGATTTGGTGAATTTTTTGACACCTACAAAACCCACTACCTAAAGTAGTGGGAATATATTGGATTTACCTGCAACATGATAAAAGCTCATCGATTCTCACATGTCTTCTACTTCTGCAGTTTTATAAAATTCTTTCTCAGCTTCCAGGGAGAAAAAAACATATATTTTAATTTCCCTGCAGTGGAAGTCTATCAGCTTTGACCCAGACATCTCCACAGTGTGCAAGCCTTGACTTGTGGACATCCGCCTGATGAAGCGCATATGCAGCTTGCCCATCCTGGTTACCACCTGTGTGGCTCCATGCATCACCAGCCCTTCTCTTCCATGTCTCAATCTCCCATTGGAGTAATACCTGTACCCGCCACATTTCTTCCTCCAGCAACAAACACTCCTCCTGCCAGTGATGGGCCCTTGCATGAGCTTTGCACCACTCCAACCAAAGTGCTAAACCCTAGTGAGAATCAGATATAAGTAGATCAAATCAAATCAAATAAAATAGTATCTTTTTATTTTCTTCAATCTAATTCAGTGGTATTTGCAAAATGACACACTTGTAAATATTTAATTTGATGGTGCATATTTTTATATTGAAGACAATAGTTTCCCATCAAATAAAATAGAATCAAATCAAATCACATTTAAATCAATATTTAAATTTATAGCATCCCATCATTTGGTCTTGCCAGCTTATTCAATGCAATTCAACAGAATTCAATGGTATTAGACAAAATCAAACTAAACTGCTGCACATCAAAGTAGATAGAAAACCATAAATGCATAACAAGCTGCTACTGGTACCATTTCCAAATCTGGTCCTGCGACCGACTTGTTCCCACATTCCCAATGCTCATAGATGCTAGTGCTGCAGCTTTTGCAGTTTTCTGTCAGAAGCACAATTAACTATATATTTCGGTAGAAATGGCATTAGAAGATACTCACCGTGCTGGCTTTGAGATCTGGGCATGGATGCCGCTGTCATTGCTGCTGTGTTGCTCCAATGTGCTGTGTCGTCATTGCTGGGTGTCACATGAAGGGAGGGGGAGCTGTTGTTGCCACTGTTGCCTATTGCTAGTACACCTCATCCCCTTCAAGTTTGATGTTGCTTGTCATTAGTGTATCAAGGTTCAGTCCATAGGACCGAAGACCGAACTGGACTGAACCGCAGTCCATGCTTCGGTTCAGTCCATTTTTCTGCAAAAGTGAGTAACCGAAACCGTCAGTTCGGTTAACGGTTAAGCTGTTTCAAAAATGTTTGAAGACCGTTGTAAAACCAGTCTAAACCGGTTACAACCGGTCTTTGTACAGTTGAATTATATACTCTATAAGACACTAAACTAATGTACATAAGTTATACAATACATAATTACATTAACTATAAGGGATGGCATGAGAATGGGTGGGGTTTATATATGTTACTGTAGTTGTACATGTTTGTTCACAGTAAACAAACACATACACATTTGTTTGTGTCACATATTGACGTGTGTGTTTACAAAACCACCACCCTCGTTGACCCACGCTCCCAGCCTCTGTCCGCACTCACCACCAACGACACACACACCACGACCCAAACAAACAAACACAAGGCAGGGGGCCTGAACGACGCCGGTCGTCATTTGGGCCAGTGTAAGTCTTTCATATTAGTATTTGTTGAGTTGTTTCTTTTACTAACTACATGTTTTTCTTTTAGGTTCTTGTATCTTGACTATGACATCGCCCACCCTCTGAACGACACACACAGGCCCTGTGCCACTGCTGCGAGCCTCTGCTTGCAGGGTGGAAATGGGCCATCTTCTGTCCAGCGATGACCACCACCAATGCCACATCACAGCACCAGCACCACCCCGCCTGTGAGCCATTGCTCGTAGGGAGGTATGGAGGTGCTGACGACAATGACCAGGAGGGAGAACGACGAACGACGATGAATGTCGAATGACAGGAACAACAAACGATGGGAATGACAAATGACAGGGAATGACCAACGGCAGGGAACAACAAACAACAGGGAACAACAAACGGCGGGGAACCACAAACAGCAGGGAACAACAAACAACAGGGAACAATGAACGATGGGGAATGATGAACCACAGGGAACGACAAACTGCAGGGAACGACAAACCATGGAGAATGACAAACAACAGGGAACAACAAACAGCAGGGAACAACAAACAGCAGGGAACAACAAACAGCGGGGAATGATGCATGAACGGCAGCAGGACCCCACCCTCGCTACAAACGTGAGACAGTAGGGTTATTTCTTTTCTTTTTCTTTTTCAGATTTTCATTCCATATGTAGCTACACCACACCGCTGCGAGCAACTGCTCGTAGGGTGTTTATGTATTTATTTATTTCGTATATGTAATTAAATTAAGTTGGTTGTACGGGGGAAATCTGGTCAAAACCGGTTTTTTGGACCATAACCGAACCAATAGGATCAGTCCTAATCAGTTCGGTTACGGTCTAACTGACTTGGGGTGCTGGTCTAGACCAGTTACGGTTACGGTTAACCCTCTTAGAGGTCAAAAAACCGAACCAAACCAAACCTTAAAACACTACTTGTCATTGCTTTCTTTGTTAGCCAGACTCCAGCCTTCCACCCTATGAGCAGCTGCTCATAATGGTGGTGGCTGGTGCCATCCCCAAGTAGTGGTAGTTGCTATTGTTCCCTCACATGGTGCCATCTGTCGTCTTGCCCTTCAGATGACATGTCCCTCCAGTTCTCTGGCCTAAGAGCTGGGCCGTCTGTACTGTCATCGGCATGGGGGTAGGAGGGTCTTGTATTGCTGCTTCGGGCTGTTGGGCAGTCAGTGGAGGATAACTGACTACTTTATACAGAGCAGATGTGTTCTTGGGACCAGCATTACAGAGCGCATCATTCAAAGTCAACAAAGGTGGACAGACAGCACTCAACAAACTAGCTTCGATTCAGAGGAAGGCAGCAATACTCATTGTCAGCAGGATGCACACCTTGCCAACAGATATGCTAGACATCCATGCCAACCTCTTGCCATTCCAACTTCTAGTTGACAAAGTTCGGTTTCAAGCAGCGCTACGTTTGGCAACACTTCCCATTACACACCTATTATACAACCCAGTAAGACAAGCAGCCAATCGATTTGTCAAAAAACACCACACATCACTACATGAAATGATGCATACATTCAAACTGAAACTGGACCTAATGGAGAAAATTTCCGCAGTGCAACAGGGACCGAAATGGAAGCCTGAGGTAACATTAGGCATCATGGACAGTAAGGAACAAGCAAAGGAAGAGGATGAGGGGGATAAGTCAAGAATGAAGGTGTACACAGACAGCTCGGGATACGAGGAACAGGTGGGAGCAGCAGCAGTGCTGTATCGAGATGGGGTGGTGAGAAGCAGGAGAAGAATGAGGTTAGAATCCATATGGCACCACACTATATATGAAGGAGAAGGGGTAGAGATGACACTAGGCCTAGAGCTGATCAGAGAAGAGCGACATGCAAATGGAACGATACCAATGGGCATCGACAACACATCAGCTATCACTGCGACGCACGCAATCAAACCAGGGCAGGGACACTATCTATGGGACTTATTTCACCAACGGCTGCAAATAGTGACAGACAAACACCAGGACATGGATCTACTGATAAGATGGACACCCGGCCATATTGATATTGAAGGGAACAAAGAGGCCAACAAGGAAGCTAAAGTGGCAGCCAAACATGGATCCAGCCCAAACCAAAAGCTCCTAGCACAGTTATGGAAAACACTACCATGCAGCAAATCAGCAGTCCAACAGGCATTCTATGCAAAACTGAAGTGAGAGGCAGCGAAGGTGTGGCAGAAGTCACCATGGTATGAATAGATGAAGCGGATAGACTCAATGTTACCATCTGACAAGTTCAGCAAGCAAACATCGAAAATGCCATGAAAACATGCAAGCTTGCTCTTTCAACTTCGATCAGGACACATTCCACTGAACAAGCACCTACATTGAATCCAGAGAGCAGACTCACCAACCTGCCCTTGCTGCCACCAATGCGACGAAACAGTAATGCACTACATAATGCACTGCCCAGCCCACAGGAATGTGAGACACAAGATGATATGAGCAGGTGGAAGGGAAGCTAGAGATCTGTCCAAGCTGATGATGGAGCCCAAGTTGTTCACCCATCTCTTCCAGTTTATTGGACACAGCGGACACATGCGATCTGTCTTTGGAGACATCCCTGACCAGCCCACACAATAATGACCTCACAATCACCCTTCCATCACTAATATACTTTACAGCAACCAGACATTATGTCTATTATTTCATGCGGGATCCCTACTATGGGTGTTACACTATAACACCCATAGCTGATGTGTTGTTTTTCTATTTCCATGGGCAATTAATTAGATATATAGTTACAGCTGTGTTTTTGTCTACCATATGGTTCGCCACAAAAGACAATAAATGAGGATTTAAATTAAAAAAAAAAAAAAAAAAACTGACTACTTCATGTAGGCAGTCCTCACCTTGTCAGTACCCCACAGGTCCTTCCAGTCACTTCAGCCCACCATCGCCATCTCTACCAGTCCTATTAATCTTGCATTCAATAGATATAGTGTTTTCGAAGCTATCATTGACTACCTAATAACCAGCTACAAAGTATCTTTTCAGTAATATGATTAAGAAAGAGAACTTACTTTTTGCTTACTTTGTAAAAGGCTAAAAGGCCCCTCTGTATGACTGAGTGGCCTCATAAAAAAGTGGAGCTTTGATTGTCAGTCTTTGAGAGGACCAAGAAAGGGAGGAGCACCAGAGGGATATCAATGCAGATGATGGATGTAGAAAGAAAAGAAGAAAGTCAATCAGATGGTCACATGTACGCACATGTGTATATCGTCATGTGCATATGCATTGAGGAACTTGTACATGTAAAAACTTCCAAGTCAGATGGATGTTGATCTGGCATGTGTTGCACTGCTTGTGTGGCATGCGTGTGCATGTGCATGTATACATTTATAGGCTTTGTAAGCACATAAAACTATTTTTTGACATCCTTCTTCGACTTTATTCAATTTTATTCAAATCAATTCTATCTAATTATATCCAATTTTCACTGGGGCTAAACTTCTCAATCAATATCAACATCAAACACCTGAGAGTGATCATATATACCTTCTTGCATGACTGGGCTGCTATTCCTGACCTCTGCAGTTTTCCAGATCTAGAACATTGTGTGTCAATCCTCACTCACTCCTTCTGTCTGAGCTGCTGTCATAATACAGACATCATTATTATATCTGTAGTAGCTACACTTATTAATCACTTAAGGGCACTTGCCCAACAAAGCTTATG
>QFEU01004183.1:0-21463 GCA_003316345.1 Tricholoma terreum | reverse complement strand
AAATTCATTCCCATTATATTCCCATTATATCCACTGTTTGTATGATCCCAGGCCCGCAGTGAATCTGCACACGATCCACCCCATGAGCAGTGGCTCGTAGGCATGGGGGTGGGTGCAGTGCCATTCATCATCGTCGTCCAATCTGCACCCGCGATCCACCCTACGAGCAGTGGCTCGTAGGCATGGGGATGGGTGCTGTGCCATTTGTTGTTGTCGTGGAGGAGGTGACATGGTCATTAGCACCCGATCCACCCTGCAAGCAAATGCTCGCAGCAGTGGGGTTCGGGTGCTGGGGAGCCATCTCCCTCTTCTCCCTCTTCTCCTCCCTCACGCCTTTACTGTAGACCCCCACAATCCACCCCATGAGCAGGTGCTCATGGCAGTGGCAAGGTGTGGTTCTGCTGTTCCTGTGCAGTTCATTCCTCCCTTTGCCATCTCCCCAGTTCCTCCTCCAGCATCACCATTCCACCCATCATCCACCCCACAAGCAGATGCTTGTGAGGCTGGGGACAGGTGGTGGTTGTGGTGGCATCATGTTCCCCCCCTGTCGTAGTTGTCTCCCTTCCCTTGGTTTTCGTGGTTGTTCCACCTGTGATCCACCCTACAAGCAGCTGCTCGCAGAGCTGGGGCGGGTGGTGCATCATTCGTCACCATGGGTGGTCGTGGTAGGGCCCTCGGCTCGACCCTCACATCCCGTCCAAATGGGGAGGAGGGGATTGGGCGGCTGTGGGTCATGTTGCTTCGACGTCCATCATTACCACTAGAATAGAACCTAAAACATAGTAAAAAGTTAGTTGTAAGTTTATAAAAACAAAAAGAAAAAACTTACTGGGGGTGATGAGAGGGAGGGATGAGCCGGCAATGTGGCTGTGTGCTTTGTCATACACAGCTGCAAACACCATGTTAAGCACAAACATTTCAGTGCTAATAAGACACTGTAGTGCAATGGTTTATTGTTCTAGGTAACTTTGTAATGTATTATATAAGGTTGGGGGTTCAATTCTAGCCTGTGTGAATATTTTTAAATCGACCAGTTGGTCCAGTCCTAGCAGTCCGAGTCAGACACTGCACAGACCAAAACCAGTCCTAGTCCATGCAGATAAATCTTCACTCGGAATTGTCTGAGTACATTCCTAGTGTCCGTGTGGTTTTCACTTGGAATCCATGCAAATCTGCATGGATCCACATGGACTGGAAAGGCTAGAACACAAGTAAAATTGAGTTCTACTCCCTGCTTGGAATCCACATGAATCCACATGGATTCCATGTCATTCCGCGCAGATCTGCTAGGAACACCTGGGGGAGAGTAAAGACCTCGATGCTGATGCCGCTGCTGTGTCATGAGACAGGCCTGCTGCCGCTGCCAATGGCAATTGATGGGAACAAGGCTGATGCTGACTGTTGGCCTCCCAATTGGCTGACTCTTGGTCTGCTTTATCCTTCATCTCTTCAAATTTCTCCAGATATTTTATTTGGAAGTGAAGCGTGTTGCA
Organism: Tricholoma terreum; assembly: GCA_003316345.1. Lineage (NCBI taxonomy): Eukaryota > Fungi > Basidiomycota > Agaricomycetes > Agaricales > Tricholomataceae > Tricholoma > Tricholoma terreum. The sequence continues at coordinate 19,970 of QFEU01004183.1, read as the reverse complement.
GATTGGCTGATCTGTCTGGTGCTGGACTAAAAGGTATGTGCCAACCTCCCATAGCTCAGCCTGACGGAAGTGTGTGCCAGTCCAGCATTCAATGCGATGGAAGGGATTTTGCCTGTGTGCTATGCGCATACATGTTCTGCAAAGCATGCTTCCTAGTGAACAATCGGCACATCTCCAAATTGCCCATTTACTGAATGGACAATAGTTGCAGACTTGTTTGTCCATGGACCATGCCTGCTGAGCCAGGGATGCTTGCAGCAATTCATCCACTCATCTCACAAACTCCAAGACATAGTCTCACTGTCTCTATTATTGTATATCATTCTTCTTGGATTTTCTCTTTCACTTGTAAGGAGCTCTTGTTAGGCTCATGGTGATTAAGGGTGAATTGATAACATGCATTGATGGGCTGTTGTACTATTTATTGCCCACGTGTGGTCCTCATGTCGATGATAAGTTGATGCTGAAAATTAGAGCTACTCTTTCCTCCACATCAATCCCCTTCAATGCCATCTGAGCCATCAGAGAACCTGGGGAAGAGACAGTACTGGAAGGAGAGCAAATATACAGTTGATGAGCGGAAGATCATCAAGCCTTATAAAGATGCCTTCTGATCGCAGGAATCAAAAGCTGCCCACTTGCAAATACTCAAGTGCGACATTCTCCTGGCTATATTCAATTACTGGGTGTCAATTGAGAGGGCCCCCATGGATGAGCAGGACAGTCACATTCGTGCCAAGGTAAATGAACTATCGAGTGTTTCAAGAGTGCATTATTGATCACATCACTAGGAACTAACGACCTGGCTGTCCAACAACTGGTGAATGATAAAAGGCTCCTCACGGAAATCCAACAACTTCAAAGTAAAGCAATCGGATCCTAGTGAACAATCGGCACATCTCCAAATTGCCCGTTTACTGAATGGACAATGGTTGCAGACTTGTTTGTCCATGGACCATGCCTGCTGAGCCAGGGATGCTTGCAGCAATTCATCCACTTGTCCCACAAACTCCAAGACATAGTCTCACTGTCTCTATTATTGTATATGAGCCTAAATAAGTCAATAAGTGTCAGAATCTGACCATGCTGATGCGGGGCCGAATTGGCTCGTTGGCCACCTGGGGTTCTTGCATATTCCATTCTGGAGCAAGATCCAGGTTATCAATAATAGCAGGGTTTGAATCGCCATGTTCTTCCATAACTGCAGGCAGGGGAACCTTGGTACGCTTGGTTTTGGATCCGCAATCTGTATTGACCTCAACTTCTACATGTGTTACAGCATCCACTGCATCAGCACCATCCTCGTGCAGGGAGGCATTCTTCTTGGACTTTCTCTTTCGTTTGTAAGGAGCTCTTGTTAGGCTCATGGTGATTAAGGGTGAATTGATAACATGCATTGATGGGCTATTGTACTATTTATTGCCCACGTGTGGTCCTCATGTCAATGATAAGTTGATGCCGAAAATTAGAGCTACTCTTTCCTCCACATCAATCCCCTTCAATGCCATCTGAGCCATCAGAGAACCTGGGGAAGAGACAGTACTGGAAGGAGAGCAAATATACAGTTGAAGAGCGGAAGATCATCAAGCCTTATAAAGATGCCTTCTGATCGCAGGAATCAAACGCTGCCCACTTGCAAATACTCAAGTGCGACATTCTCCCAGTTATATTCAATTACTGGGTGTCAATTGAGAGGGCCCCCATGGATGAGCAGGACAGTCACATTCATGCCAAGGTAAATGAACTATCGAGTGCTTCAAGAGTGCATTATTGATCACATCACTAGGAATTAACGACCTGGCTGTCCAACAACTGGTGAATGATAAAAGGCTCCTCACGGAAATCCAACAACTTCAAAGTAAAGTGATTGGAAGCCATCTGGAGCTTGCACCAGGACTGAGTGCTGAAAGAGATTGGCCATGTGATGGGGGTTGAGGACGCAAACACAACTACACCTGGATGGTTCCAAATGTGAATGCCAGCTATCAAGAGGGTTTTTGAGAGCATGACTATAGCAGAATGGGTGGTTCTTCACTCAGACCAGGAGAGGATGATGAGGGAGGGCTATCCTGAACAGACCAAGCAAAGGTACAGTGGTGCCACTGCTGCTGCTGCTTCTGGTGCCATTGCCATTGCCATTGCCAAGCTTTGTGCTGACTTACATTTCACAGTCTAGCAGAGAAGATCCTTGGCTTTCCTTCCTCCACTGCTACCGACATTGAGCCTGGTGCTGACCTGAAATGACTGGCCACTGGCGATGTTGAGGCCTTGCCTGCTGCCACTGCCAACGCCTTACCTCCTGCCGCTGCCAACGACTTGCCTGCTCCCGCTGCCGACGCCTGACCTGCTGCTGCTGCCGAACCCTTGCCTGCTGTATTGGGTGTAGACACTGGAGCCTGGGCCCCTGTTGACCTTGAGGTGAGTGCTGTTGCCACTTGTGACACACCTGCCATTGCCGCCCTCTCATCAAATGCCCGCAATGCCCTCCTCTGACAGTCCACAAACTCTTCATCCTCAGTCTTCTCTGAATTTCCCCATGCCACACCAAAACCCCATAAGAATGTGTTGGCACGAAAGATCCTTTGCATGTCCTCTGTGAGTATCTCCCTTTGCCAAGTAAATAGTTTTTTCTACATTGTGTGAGCATGGTTCCTAGAGCATGCCGATGCCTTACCAGTGCCCATTTTTTCCCCTTCATCATGGCCTTGATCCTTCCAGTGGTAAGCCTGGCCTGGATTGCATTTTCAATCCCCCTTATTTCCTTGAGCACCTGCTTCATGTTCATGTTTGGCAGTGGGATGGAGACAGCAGTTGATGGATTGTTGATGTGAGTGCGAAAAGATGAAAATCAACGATCATGTTATTGATCAACAGATGTCACAGGATGGAATAAATATAGACAAATACCAACATCATAGTACTGATTCAACAATCATATCACTAATTGATTACACACTGTGTTATCTCAATTTCCTCAGTGTTAAGTACACTCAGCAGCAAAGCCAGGCGGATGGCATTCCTGATGGCTTTGTCCAGATCACAACTGATGATGGCCAGCATTATATAGTGCCCCCTTTTATGATTCTGGCTACCCATCAGGCAATGGAAGCATACCGCCAGAAGCTTCAGTTCAATGTGCACAATGCTGACTGTGGTGTAAGTTTTATTTCAATGTACTGGGTGGTGCCATTTGTCAGGGCTGCTGCCATGTCTTGCTGCTGCTGCCATGCTGGTGGCCACTGCCATGTCTTCCTGCTGCTGCTGTTTCTGGTGGCTGCTGCTGTGTCTTTTGGCCAACTCTCTCTATACCCCTACTTACTCATCATTCATTTTCAGTCTGGAAACATGACCAATCAACTGTATTTTATGGTTGCACAAGACCGGCTTATGCTCCCTGCCAATCCTGTAAGTTGCCACCATCCTCAGTTTCTGTGGCCATATTAATTCATCCCCTTGTAGAACTTGACAGACAGGGAGTTGTTGAGCTGCCATGCTGAAGTGAAGGCCCTTCAGAACCAGCTTGGCACATCATACAAGGATGCCAGCCATTGTCTTTATATGGCCGAGGTTGAGAAACTAGAACAACAAGATATCACATTGAAGACATATGTGACTTTGAAGGAAAGAATGGAGTGCAATTTGATATCATTTGAAAGCAGATTCGCAGAAATTCAAATCAGACCATCCCATGAGACCAACAACACCATTGCCAATTCCCCTGCTAATTCTGAGTGATGTGACAGTGGATCTTTGTAGCTAGTACAAATTAGCTAGATTATCTTTGCATATTTATTCTTTTTGCATGTGCCATTGCTGCTCCCGTTGCCGTTGCCAATATTTGCATCTCATGCCACTTCATACTTTAGTACTGTACCATTCTGGGTTGTTGTAAAGAGAGATTGATTACCATAGTAGTTTATCTACAGAGCCCTGCCAATGCCCTGATGCTGATGCCATGTCCACTGCAACTGCTGATGCTGTTCCCAATGCAACTGCCACTGCCATTCCTAATACAACTGCCAATACCATTCCCGATGTAACAGCCACTGCCATTCCCAATGCAACTGTCAATACCATTCCCAATGTAACAGCCACTGCCATTCCCAATGCAACTGCCACTGCTGTTCCCAATGCAACTGTCACTGCCATTCCCAATGCAACCGGCAATGCAACTACTACTGCCTGCATCATGCTGCCATTGCTGCTGCTGATGCAGGATGCACCTCCGAATGCAGATGCCAATGCCTGCATCTGATGCCAATTCATAGGATCATTATGCTACAATGGTCGGTGGGGTTACTTACTTACTGTTATAGTACATACATATACATACATGAGGACTTCGACAGCGTCCACCGAACCTGCATCACTCACTACAATGTATGTGTTCAATAGACCGTATTGTTCAGTACAGTGTAGCTTACCTATGTGATGATGTGGAGACATCCACTGAGCTGCCTAGCACATGCAACATGGCCTCATGAACCTGCAGAAACCCCCCAACTACTACTGCTCTTTCTATCAGCTTTCCCCTTCCCTTCCAGTGCTGCCACATCACTGCTGACAGTGCCTGCACAGCTGCCATCGATGACACCAACGGTGTTGACAATGGCCATCACAACCTCTTCCCCACCTTCAAAACTGCCCCCAGCACCACACAAACAGTGGCACTTACTGCCAGGCTGACTTGGAGCACCCTTGCAGAGTACCCAGCCCCTCGTTTTGAGCACTGAGCACTGCCATTCCACTGCCACCTCACTGGCAACAATGGCAGCCACCCCTGTGACAAACACCTCTGGAATGACCACTAGAGCTGCCACTAGTATCCAGACAACTGCCACCAGCTTGGGGATGGCTAACCACATGGTAAATGATGTATCATAACAGTCTGCAGCCCAGACAATGACATTATGTGAGGATGAGAAGATGTGTTCATCAAAATGCATTGTTTACTCAACTGAACAAAGCTGCTCACCCCAGAACCCCAAGCAAAGGCCCAGGAGCCCCCCCATACCACCCTGTTCTGCCCTGCTTGCTCCCCAGGCTCCTCTTATGCACAACGAACCCACCACTTTGGCCTCAGCTCCAAAACAACCATCAGCACCTCCTGAACAACTGCACCTGCTTCCAGACCAACCTACAACACTCCAGCAGACTTCCCAGCCCCCTGTTCCATGCCCTCACCTTCCTACTGCCACTGCCATGTCACTGCCAATGAAGGTGGCCACACCTGCTTCAACAGCCTCCAAAACCACAACTCAGGCAACATCTAGCACCTGAACAGATACCACCACCTCAGAGAGAGCTATCCAGGTGAATAACAGCCCATGATGATGGTCCACAGCCTAGCAAATGGTGCTACACAACTACGAGGGGACTGTAGGTGGTGTGGTAGGTGTTGCTTAGGACCTCACACAAAAGAATATGAATGTGTATATATTCCTGTGTATTTGAGGTATTGCTAAGACTTGGGTTGTCCATATAGCTGAGCTTGGCTATATGTATCTGGCAACCCCTGTTACAAACAACTACACACTGCCTCACTGGCAGTGTTCTCTTACGTTCTTCCCCTCTTAGTGCATCTCCCATGCACTAAATCTACTTTACAATACTTAAGTCCTTAATAACAAGCATTTTACGTATACCATTGTCCAAAATGAGTGTAACCAGCCTATCTCACCATTTCCTTAATGACCATTGTGTAAGTTGCAATGGTTCATATACACAAGCCTGTGTAGGTATGTACATGTGTGTGTAAACATCCATACTGTAGGGCTCAGTCCCCCACCTCAGTACTTTACACTTCCCCCCCTAGTCCAAGCTGTCCAAGTAAAGTCCAAGTAAAGTCCAAGCTGTCCTAGTCAAGTCCGAGCAGAGTCCTAGTAGAGTCCAAGTTGTCCTAGTAAAGTCTGAGCTGTCCTAGTAAAGTCCATCCTAGTAAAGTCTGAGCTCTGTTCTAGGAAGGGAGTGTGTGAGTGTGTGAAAGGAAGGGTGTCACTGGGTGGAAGGGGAGGGGAGGGGGAGTGTGTGAGTGTGTGGAAGGAGGGGAGGGGGGGTGAGTGTGTGAGTGTGTGAGTGTGAAATGGGGGAGGGGGGGGGGATGTGTGACCGAAAGAGGGGAAGGGGGATTTGTGTGCAAGGGGGAAGGGTGTGATTGTGTGAAAGGGGAGAGGGGGAAGTATGGAACAGGGGATAAGGAGCAAGGAGTATGATGATGGCATTTATATAAGTGTTCAAGACATACTAAATTTTCAAGTAATATGATATTTGAAACTATGTACATACATTACACAATGTAAAAAAAAACATCTAAAGGCAATGCACTATGCATATTGATGTGTGGAGCATGGTGTCCCCCTCGCATGCCCGTACCACTCACATAACACCCCCTTCCACCCCATGAGTGGTGGTTGGGGGTGCTTCATGGGGTGGTGTTACATCCATAACTTCCAACGGGTTTCCAATTGGAAACCCGACCGCAACTCCATTTGGCTGTACATTCTATTACTTTTGATTGATACACTTATTGCATCATGTTCCACTCCACTCATTGATATAGGTAGCTTAGTTACATTACTATGGCCTGTGCACCTGTTGCCCACATCACTCAGAAAAACCTCCTCATTACCTATCTAGTATAAAGCTTAGATACTATCACTTGTATTCTTCAGTTCGAATATCAACCAAGTCACACCTAGCTCTCTTGCACCTTAAGTTCCAAGTCTTCGGACTTTCCCCTCGGAACCCCTTTCCTCTCTCAGACTTTCTTATTGGAAATATATTCTAGTCTCTGTCTCTGTTCTGAAGTTAGGACACAAAGCGATATGAAGGGCGCAACTTCTTACAAGTTGAAGCCAAGTCCTTTACATAAATCCGATCGGACTCTCAGTCTAGCCTGGTACTTAACAGTATATTTGAACTCACTCTTCAATTGTTTTATCAACCACATTCTAATCATGTTACAAACCCAGGGAGCATGCACTACACAAAACTCCCGACATGCAGGCACAGTACCAGGATTGAACACAACATGGCAATCAAGCCTATCACACACACCCTCCCAAACATTCAGCACATTCAGATCTTTGTCCCATCCCAGTAATATCTTCCGAACAACTGGAGCAGCACCAGCATCAATTACCCCATCTATCAGTGCTCATATCGCATCATATGAAAGCCCCCGACCTTCGAACATTCCCACAGGTAATATGCACAAATATCCGGAATGTCCAAATTCACCTACATCTCCCCTTGAATATGATGACCGTGATGATGCCCCTGCAGATGAAGGACCCCCAGAGGATCCACCAGGTGGCAATGATCCAGATGATGGTCCTCCAGGAGATGATGATGATCCAGGTGAAGATCCCGACTATAATCCCCAAAACCATTCTACTCCACCGGATTCCCTGTGGGGTTCTCCAGATATTGCAGGACAATTTCTTGGAGCAATTCAAAGCCTAGCTACGAACATCATTTCAATGCAACAACCAGCAGCAGCTCCCTGACCAGAAAAATTCAAAGTCCACAAACTAGAACCCTTCGACAGATCAGACCCATGCAAACTCTGAAGCTTTTTAGTTTCATGCAACCTCCATTTCCTGCATGGACTGAGGGTTGCATCGACCTTGACCATGTAGCAAAATTCATCCAACTCAATGCATCTGCTCTTTCAGACCCTGATTCCCTTTTCATATCCCTTGCAATCCCAAACTCTCTATCTATGTGCAATCTTATTGACTCTGGTTCTTCCCATTGTTTCCTAGACTCGTCATTTGTATCTAAACACAAGATCACAACTATGACAATTTCTCCGATCAGATCCATCTGTTTGATGGGACTTGCAACTCCATCATCTCACAGATAGCTGAGTAGTGATTGCAGGTCCAGTTGCAGCAACTGGAAAAAGACTGCAACCCAACCCAACTGCAACTGGTAGTGACCCGACTTCCAGTTGCAGTTGCTGGACTCGGAGTGATGCGCACAACCGGTTGCTAATGCATCACATGTCACAGTAGGTTTCCTGACCAAAACAAGCCCTGGAACATCCAAAACGGTCAAGAAATGAGCAAGTTATGATCAAAATGAATATTCTACTCATAAATTACTGTCCTTTTGGTTGTTTTACTTGATTCTTTTTGTAGTACAAAACACCAGGACATGGAAGTTCATTTTCTGCACCTAAAAACACAGGTTGTAACCGGTTGTAACCGGTTTCAACTGGTTGTGACTGGGTTGGGTTGCAACCAGTTGCAGTTGCAGTTGCTGAGAATCTTGAATTTCTGCAACCAGTTGCAGTTGCAGTTGTTCATTTTTGGGTCAAAAAACCGGACCCGACTGGACTTTCAAACTCTATAGCTGAGCTTCCGATTACTTTTCCGTCTGGTGAAGAGTTCACTCTGACATTCTATGTAACATCGCTCGACTCTTCCTGCTCTGCAGTTCTAGGATACAACTGGTTAAGACAATACAATCCATTGATTGACTGGTCTACAAACCAAATAACTTTCTGTTCTACAGTTCACAGGGGTCCAGCCCTGTCGATGTCCTCCAGTGAAGCAACTCTGTTGTGAGAACCATCTATGAAAACCCCAAACTCCCCAGTGGAACCAACCCTGTGCAAACCTGAACCACCTCCAATATCAATGATCAATGCGGCAGTGTATGTATGTGCTTGTCAAATACCAGGCTCACACGCCTTCCAACTATCCCTTTTGAAAGAAGGAACATTTGCAAAATTCATGGCCTCAACAGAAACTCCAATTGATCTTTCAAGTATTCCAGAAGATTATCACGAGTCTTCTGACGTCTTTAGTAAAGGCAAAGCAGAATCCCTACCCGCACACCATCCCTACAATCTCAAGATTGACTTGGAGGAAGGTGGAGCACCACCTCCAGGACGCATGTACTCTCTTTCTCCATCGGAGTTAGAGGCACTTCACATATTTATTGACAAAAATGTCAGAAGTGGCTTCATAAAACCATCAAACTCTCCACACAGAGCTTTGATCCTCTTTGTCAAGAAAAAGGATGGGAGCCTACACCTTTGTGTCAATTACTGCAGGCTAAACAAGATCATGAAGAAGGATTGCTATCTGCTGATAGGGTCACCTGCTAGCCTAAGCTCCGGATCAGCACACCTCAGACACTCAACAGCACCTCCCTCAACCTTCCGCATTGCCTGATCACCATCTGAACACGCCTTCACATCCCCGGTCATTCTCCAACCAACATCACACTGCCTCGACTTACATCACGATATATTGTACGACTTTGGCTGTGATTGGCTATGTTCCGCACCCTTTGAGCCGATCCTCTGATGGATATCTAATCCTCCTGAGGTACACTATCGCACTCGTGGCTGCTGTTTTGGACATATTCACGCAGGGACAACGGCATCTTGAGAAGTCACAACGCGCTTTATTTGATGCTCTGAAATTACAACAATAAGACATCCCTGCTTTGTTTTAGTTTGTATTCCTTATGTCTCATCCTTGGTTGTGGTCCTTTATTGTTCTGATACATTTTGATACACATCTTATGGTCTCATGACTCTATTCCAATTAGGTATTTTTTGTTCTAAAAACATATAAAAGCCTGTAGTAGTCACTTAGTAGCAACAAGAAATCGTCTTGACTCCTATCATCTCTAGATCTAAGAGTCCAACTTGAAGATCATCTCTCGACTAGTCCAAAGTTCTGCGAAACAATTGCAAGCTTTGTTGTACACATTTGCAACTTGTTATCTTATTGTACATCATCGTATCTGTGTCTCTAGCGCCCTCATCGTCATCGTCATCCTTCATCTTGCCATAAACATTGTTCTCGACCCCCGATATCCTGTGTGTTCAATGTTCGATCATCGCAAGCGCATATCAGGCATACACAACCATCGTCAGACTATTGCAAACATCCTCACACTCTTCACATGGCCATTGCATATCATTGTTGGCATCCATAATAGACATTCTAACACCTTGCAACCTTCCTCTAGCTTGAGTAGTACTAAACGAACACATTTAGGTGTTTGGTTTGGTTTTCCTGGCCAAGTATCATCACCACTTCCCCTAATCTCAGATCTCCTTGATACCCCATGGAAAGCTCATTTGTACACTAAAATTGACCTTTGCCACGCTTATCATCTTGTCCACATTGCAGATGGAGAGGAATGGAAGACAACTTTCTGCACTTGCTATGGCTCGTTTGAATGGCTAGTAATGCCTTTTGGACTTTCTAATGCACCCACGGTCTTCCAACATTTTATGAACAACATCTTCAGTAACCTCCTTGATGTTTGTGTCATTGTTTACCTTGATGACATACTAATCTACTCTGATGATATGTCTCAGCACAAGCAACACATCAAGGAAGTCCTATGAAGACTCTGCAAGCATGGTCTATATGCTAATGTGGGGAAATGCGAATTCTACAAAGACACCATGGAATACTTAGGCTTCATTTTAAGCCCAAATAGACTCCTTATGTCCCAGGAGAAAGTTCAAACCATCCTCAATTGGCCAGAACTGCGCAAAGTAAAGGACGTTCAGTCCTTCCTCGGCTTTGCAAATTTCTACTGCCGATTCATTTTTGGGTATTCTGAGATCACAATACCACTTATCTGACTTACCCAAAAAAAAGCCCCTTGGAACTTTGATAGCAAATGCCACACAGCTTTCAAGAAGTTAAAGGAAGAGTTTATGCATGCTCCAGTCCTCACCAGATGCTAAAATCATGCTCGAAACAGATGCTTCGGACTATGCCCTCGTGGCAATCTTCTCTGTCTATACCGATGATGGGGAAATTCACCCAGTCACACTCCTTCAACCCCATGGAACTCAATTATGACACCCATGACAAGGAACTACTCACAATCTTTGAAGCATTCAAGCATTGGCATCAGTACTTCAAGGGTAGCAGAATTCCGATTGATGTCATCACTGACCACAAAAATCTGGAGTATTTCGCAACCACTAAACTATTGACTAGACATCAAGCGCGATGGTCCGAGTTCCTCTCACAATTTAACATGGTCATCTGTTTCCATCCCAGGAAATTAGGCACAAAACCTGATGCTTTAACTAGACGATGGGATGTCTACCACAAAGGGGGAAATAGCAACTTCGCCACAGCAAACCCAAGCAATTTCCAACCTATCTTCACCCAAGAACAACTCACCATGTCACTCTGCATGAGTACACTTGCAACTCCAATTATTCAGAATGCTATCATTATGTACATTGAGCAGCTCCATAACATCATTCATTTATCTCTAACGCTTGACCCACTTTCCACAGCCCATCTGCCTATCCCTACTGCTCCAAACTGGACCATGGATGAAAGTGGACTACTCCATCATTACAACCAGTTTTATGTCCTGGATGTTAATGACCTCCGCCTGAAAGTCCTCCAGTATAATCATGATCACATTCTGTCCGGCCACACTGGGCAGAACAAAACCCTTGAACTCATTCAACAAGAATATGTGTGGCCCAACCTATGAACCTTTGTGCAACACTTCTGCAGTTCATGCACCACATGTAAGCGTTCTAAAGTACCCCATCACAGACCCTATGGACTCTTGAAGCAACTTCCCATTCTGGAAAGGCCATGGAATTCCATTTCAATGGATTTCATTAAGCACCTACCAGAGTCCAATGGCCACACAGCTCTCCTAGTCATTGTGGATTGACTATCTAAGAAAGGTATATTCATCCCTACAGTGGACAAAATTACCACTCCAGAACTTGCAAGACTATTCATCATCCATGTATTCTCCAAGCATGAAGTTCTGTCCCACGTCACTTGCGATTGGGGCTCTGAGTTTGTTTCCCACTTCTTCCGATCACTGGGAACCACACTAGACATGAAGATTCACTTCACTTTGGGTTATCACCTGGAAGGTGATGGGCAAACTGAATGACTTAACCAGACACTCGAACAGTACCTCCAGATTTTCTGCAACTATCAGCAGGATCACTGGTTCCTGCTCCTTCCCCTCAGAGAATTTGCCTACAACAATGCTCTGAGCACATCAACAGGAACATCTCCGTTCTTCACGAACAAAGGCTACTACCCAAACATCACTGTCTACCCCGAGTGTGAACTTGCATCACAACACACCCAAGAGTTTGTTGTTGACCTCAATGAACTACACACTGAACTCTGCACACAGTTAACTGCGGCGCAGAAATGTTACCAAGGTCCCACAGATCGTCGACAGATTCCCACTCCTGACTTCAAAGTCAGAGAGCAAGTCTTTGTCAAGGCAGAAAACATCTGCACCACACATCCATCCAAGAAACTATCAGAAAAGAATCTAGGACCTTTTGACATTATTGCATGGACTGGTACACACTCAGTTACAATTTGGCTTCCCAATCATCTCTGTGCAATTCACCTGGTATTCCATGTCTCTCAGCTGGAACCGGCAACCCCAAATCAAATCCCGAATGAGACCCAACCCCCGCCACCTCTGATCAAAATCTCTGGTGAAAATGAGTATGAAATAGTGGCCATCCTGGACTCCAAGATTGACAATCAGAGAAAATGCAAATTGTTGTATTTTGTCTGCTGGGCAGGGTATGAGAATACAGATGAGGAGAATTCATGGTTACTGGCTACTGAACTTGAACATGTGCAGGAGCTTCTGGTGGACTTCCATGCATGATACCCAAGCAAACCTGGTCCTTGACTGTTTACACTCATTCATGCTTATAGGCAAGAGACACAGAAAGAATTTTATAAAGCAAAACAAAAACAAAATCTAATTACAGAGTGACACCCATGGAACCTGATGGGCCAGCACCCTCATCACTACCCCCTGCGGACTTTGCATCCTCACCCGTGTTGGACTCTCCCTTTGTGCTCCCACTCTCACCTCCACTCTTGCTCCCACCCTCACTCCTGCTCTCATCATCCTCCCCCATGTTTTTGACCTCCCATCTCCTCCTGATGAGGAACTCCTCATACTCTGCCATCTCCCTCACCAACTCAGGCAACTCTCCTGCTGCCTCCTCTTTTTCGTCACTATACTCAGGATCAAGCTCATCATTGTCTGCCCCAATCCATCGGTCACCTACCATGGTCACTAGGTGCCAGATGTTGCACCGGATTCCCATCAGAACCTTCACAATTTCTCCCAACATGACCACCATGGGCTTGGATGCCGCAGGTTTTTCAACCCTCGTGAACACAGCACCCTTGTACTTCTGCTTCACCTGCACACAGGCAAGGCACAACTTGCTGCGGAACGTCCTGCATATGCAGTTGACGCCATTGGAGATGCATCTAAAGAAATTTTCAGTGGGCACCAAAAACAAAACCAGTTGTTACTCACCATTGGCATGCAGAATCAGCAACTTCCCCCACAGTATCCACAGGGGTCTCCTCTGCTTGCCCCTTTCCCTTGGTCTTGGGTCTTTTTGAGGGCCCAGCCTTGCTCTCGTCAACCTCCATGGCTTTCTGCTTCACTGCCTTGGCTTCCTCAGCTGCCTTCTTGGCAGCCTCCTCCTTAGCACATTTTTTTGCCTCCTCAGCCAGGCACTTCTCCTCAGCCTCCCTTGCCAACTTCTCCCACTTCAACCTCATTCTCTCCTCAAGTTCCTCAAGGGTTGGGGATGCAGATCGGATGTGTTCAGCAGGCATGGTATTGGTGGTGGTGGTAAAGATGAAGAAAAAAATTCGTTGATCTGTTTATTTCTATTTTAGTTTTTCAACAGTCACGTGCCTCATGGGCTTGGCCCTAAGGGGGAAATACTGTTACATCCATAACTTCTGATGGGTTTCCAATTGGAAACCTGACTGCAACTCTGTTTGGCTGTACATTTATATTACTTTTGATTGATACACTTATTGCATCATGTTCCACTCCACTCATTAATATAGGTAGCTTAGTTACATTACTACAGCCTGTGCACTAGTGCTTGAAATTCCGGTCTGGTTCCGGTCTTTTACTATTTTGGGGGTGGACCGCAACCGGACTGGTCTTCTATAAAAGGAAATAGTCAAAAGACCGGACCAAAACCGAAGAAAACCACAAAAAAACAGTCAGAACCAGTTTGAACTGGTTTACACAACCACCATAGTCCGGACTTGTTGAAACTGGTTATAACCTTGTTTTCCCACATTCCTCTACTTATTGCTGATGAAACTCACAAAAAATCTCGCAAATTGGTCCAGAATTGAGTGAGATATCATCAAAACCAAGTTTGAACACAAGTTTGTGCATTCAAAACTTGATTTTGATGATATCTCACTCAATTCTTGACCGATTTGCAAGGTTTTTTGTGTGTTTCATTAGCCATAGGTAGGGGAATATGATTATGTGTCGGTTCTGCAAACACCAGTCATAACCAGTCCTGTTGAACCGGTTTTTTTGTGGTCTTTGAATCCAAAAAGTGACAAGACCAGACTGATGGTCCAGTCTTTTCTGGTCCTGGTCTGGTCCATTTCCAGTCTTTTTCCATGTCAAGTCTGAGAGTCCGATCAGGTTTCCAATGGGAATCCGACAGGATTTACAGAAAGGACTTGGCTTCAACTTATAAGAAGTTGCGCCCTTCGTATCGCTTTGTGTCCTAACTTCAGAACAGAGACTGAGACTAGAACAGATTTCCAATGAGAAAGTCCAAGAGAGGAAAAGGGGTTCCAAGGGGAAAGTCCAAAGACTTGGATCTTAAGGTGCAAGAGAGCTAGGTGTGACTTGGTCAATATTTGAACTGAAGAATACAAGTGATAGTAGCTAAGCTTTATACTAGGTAGGTAATGAGGCAGTGTTTCCGAGAAAGTCTGACATGGTAACAGGTGCACAGGCCATAGTAATGTAACTAAGCTACCTATATTAATGAGTGGGGTGGAACGTGACACAATAAGTGTATCAATTAAAAAGTAATATAAACATACAGCCGAACGGAGTTGCAGTCGAGTTTCCAATTGGAAACCCATCAGAAGTTACAGATGTAACATTCTGGTCCAATAGACCAGACCTTGAAGCACTACTGTGCACCCATTACCCATGTTGGACTTTCTCAGAAACACCGCCTCATTACCTACCTAGTATAAAGCTTAGCTACTATCACTTGTATTCTTCAGTTCGAATATCAACCAAGTCACACCTAGCTCTCTTGCACCTTAAGTTCCAAGTCTTCAGACTTTCCCCTCAGAACCCTTTTCCTCTCTCAGACTTCCTCATCAGAAATCTGTTCTAGTCTCCATCTCTGTTCTGAAGTTAGAACATGAAGCAATATGAAGGGTGCAACTTCTTACAAGTTGAAGCCAAGTCCTTTCTGTAAATCCCATCAGATTCCCATTGGAAATCCGATCAGACTCTCAGTCTAGCCCGGTACTTAACAGGTGGGCATTTTCATCTCCCCCCTCTTGTTGTCATCAGCTTCACTCCCCCTGGTCTCCTCACCCTCACCTGTCCACCCTGCAAGCAGATGCTTGCAGTGGTGGTGGTGGTGGTGGTGGTGGTGGTGTTTTCATCCACCCTCTGCACCTGTGAACCACCCTACAAGCAGATGCTTATAGGCATGGGGCTGATGCCACTTCATGCCCCCTCCCCCCCTCTCTCCTGTCATTCCTGTGCACTCGCACCTGGTATCCACCCCACAAGCAGTTGCTTGTGGCAGTGGTGCAGGGTGCTCATTGTCACCGGTCTTCATGGGCATATCCTTGTCCCTCCTTGTCCCCCTTCCATTCCCCCATCTCCCTTACACACCCATACCTCTCACATAGCACCCCTTTCCACCCCATGAGCAATTGCTCATGGCAGCAATTGGGGTGCTTTGTGGGGTGGGTGTCTCTTGTCCCTTCTCTCCCTGTCCTGTCATCATTGTCTCCCCCTTGTCTCCCCTGCCTCTTGTTGTTCCACCAACCATCCACCCCATGAGCAGTTGCTTGTGGGGCTGGAGGTGGGTGACATGTCATCATCCTCTGCAGGGGTGGTGGCCATTGTCCCTCCCCCTCTGTCCCCCTGCAGTCATTGCCATTGTCATTCCACCAACCATCCACCCCACAAGCAGTTGCTCATGGGGCTGGAGGTGGGTGGCCTGCCATTGTCCCCTGGGGGTGGTGATGTGGTGGGCATCATCCCTCTCCCTCTGTCCCCCCACAGTCATTGCTGTTGTCATTCCACCAACCATCCACCCCACAAGCAGTTGCTCATGGGGCTGGAGGTGGGTGGTCTGTCGTTGTCTTCCCCCTTGTAGGCATGGTCTGGGTGCCACTCCTCATCCCCATCTACCCCGTTTCATTGTCTCTGTTCCCCCTTCCTCTTGTCTACCCTCCCCTTCATTGTTCCACCCACCAACCACCCCATGAGCAGTTGCTCATGAGGCTGGGGGTGGGTGGTTTGCTGTTGTGACATGGCAGCATGGGCATGGGTGTGGGCATCCATTCCTGGTTACAAGTAGATTACAACCTAGTGAACAAAAGAAACAACTTAGTTGGTTTATAAAAAAGAAACAAAAAAAAAAAAAAACTTATGGTGGGCCCAAACAATGCAATTGCATCATTTGGGCCTGCATTGCGTCTATTCAGCTTGTTTGCAGGTGTGGGTGGTCATGGTATGGGGCTGGGGGAGGGTGTGGGAGGAGTGGGAGGAGTGGAGATGGTGGTGGAGAGTGGGAGGGAGGCAGCAGCAGTTTGTTGTGGTAGTGGTGGGAGGTGAGGAGCTGGCAGTGATGGGTGATGCAGCCACATGTTTGTAATCACATGATGTGCCAACCCTATGTCATGCACGTATACTGCTCACCAATCATGGCTCTGTAGTCTAATGGTTATATTGTGCACGCTTATCATGCTCCCCATGTGAGCTTGAGGGTTCAATCCTTGCTCCACCCATTTGATTTTTCTATCCTTAAGTAAGGACAGTCCGAGCTTGGACCATCCTAGGATTGTCCAGGTACTGTTCAAGATTAGTCTGAGTAATTGTTCGGACTTTACTAGGACACGCTCAGACTTGACATCTCAATTTGGCAGAAATCTCAGCCAGAAAAAGTCCAAGCAAAGTCCGAGTGTCCAAGCGGAGTCTGCTCAGATTAGGGGGGGGAGAGTAAAGACCTCTATTATTCTGTCAAATCCTTCCCTTGTGATCTGATATCCTTCCTCTCCTTTGTCCAATGCACATATCCAGAGTTGTCTAAGGTTTTTGCCATTGCTAGTGGCTAATGTTTAAAAGTCTGGTCCATTAGACCAAAAAAGACCATGTACTGGACCGGACCAGGACTGGAAAAGACTGGACCCTCAGTTCTGGTCTTTCAAAGTCCAGAACAATCAATAGACCACAAAAAACCAGTTGTAACCAGTCCATAACTGCACTGCCACATATTCCACTGCATACATGTGTTCTCCTTCACCATAGCTACAAACTGATCAAAACATTATGTAATTCCATTAAGAAATGACAGATATGACAAAAACCAGGTTGTGTATTTGTTTTGACCATATCTCAACCATTTCTCCACTGTTTTGGATGAACCTTGGCTTGTTATGATGCAGAAAATCATATAAATGCAATGGGACTGGTTGTCAGGGCAACATCTAGCACTGCTTCAACTGAGGTTTACTAGGTGCAGATGCAGGCTCCCACAAGAATACTATTGAAAGAGAAAGGGGAAACTTGGGTTAACTTAGTTGTCACACTAGTTAGGCATGAAATCTGAGAGAACTTGAATGAGGACTCTGCAGGTTAATATATATACTACTATACATGTGGTTATGGTGTGTCGTACATGTGTACTACATGTGGTACTGCACCTGCAACTATGATGTCATACATGCACTACCCATGCTGTTAATACTACCATGCCGATACCATGCGTAACTACTATAGATAATAAAAGTATAACCAAGTCCAAACATAGATTAGATCAATCTGATAAGATAAAGTCAATATAATATTTCGAAGAAGTCTTCTCCTGACATTGGTTATAGTTGGTCCTATTGACCATCTTAACCAGTCTTGGTCCATTTGGGTTCCAAAATTTTAACTGATTGTAACTGGTTACACTCAGTCCTGGTCTGGTCTTTTCCCTTTTAGGATGTTATGTAACTGGTCCTGGTCCTGGTCCTGCCCAAAAAAGAAAAATGACCAGACTGGACCAGACTTCAAACACTACTAGTGGCAGCTGCCCAGTTGCCGAACTGGGCAATGGTCTTGTGGTCCACCATTTCAAGAAAGTGGCAGAAGTTGTGGCAGCCCGATGTTGATTCTGATGCCATACTCACAGTGCCATTTGTGGGTGATGTGGTGGCTACAGCAGTTTTTCTTTTCAAAGACCTTTTCTGATACCCTGTCTTCAACTGTTATATGGTTATACTGTGGACAGTTACAGTTTACAGTGGACAGTTTCAGTGACAGAGTGACCAGAGAAGTTCAAAAGTAGCTGAGAAAGCCTGAGAATAGCCAGTAGAACTTGAAAAAGCCCAAGAGAAGGCAGCTAATAGCATATTAAAGTGCAAAAACACTCTCATCACCAAGATGGAGATGTGCCAAGTGTCTCCCTCACTGAGGCCAGGCAATGCGATGGTATAGCAAGGATGAGATGAAGACTAGCTAGCACTGGGTGCAAGGCACAATACTGCCTGAGAAGTACTGTGAAAGTATCCTGACAGTATTCCTAATATTGTCAACATACTTCACTAGAGGTATTTTGACAGTATTGTATCATATTTTGACAGTACTGAAGGCATTGAAGTAGTATTCTAGATTAGGATGCATACTGGTAAAATATCCTTTGTTGAGTATGATGACAGTATTAAGAGTACTTCCACAATACTTCCACAATACCTCCTCAGAAGTATCCTGCTGTGCAGCCAGTGTAGGTTCTATCCATGAGATCACATGATCACCTGGAGTGGTGCCTCACCACTCCAACACCTTCGAGCATCACGTTTTTGACTTCCTGAAAGATATTCAGAATCCGAGCAGCCCCTTCATCGGTCGTCAAGTCCAGATCCCAACACGCCCTGGGCGCGACATCAACAACAAAATTTATAGAGTTTTGTACCGCCTCGGGTGTGATCCGATTAACGTCTCCCTTGTCGAGCTCATACTTGCATACTATGTGCCCGAATGTGCTTATACCAGTGAAAATCGTCGAGCTGGCGTCGTAGAAATCGGCAAACCGTTGACGCATTTGTGAGTCAGCCTCAGCCCGAGCCGAAAGTGAATTAATAGCTGGGAGCGGTTTAATCCCCACGAACATCACGGGTATTCTCTGACGCTCAATCTTGAAGAGGATACCAAAGTTGACCGCCTCTCTGGTTCTTAAGGGTGGTCGAGCCTGGTAGGGGTAAGTGTCTGCCTCTCCTCTGAACTCGTGGGTATGATTGTCCCTACCTGAGGTTTTACAACCCAACCGTCGTCGATGGGGAAGTACTTGGTCAAAAGCACGTTCCAGGCGCCATTCCATTCATTTTCGTCGGTTGTGTCTGGTGGAATGACAAGGAATTCGTCGAGCACGGATTGGGGCAACATTGCGAGATGAGAGGGAACGATACTAGAGTGGATGAGGAAGTGAAGGCGAGCAAGTTTGCATCCGATTTGAGAACAAAGCCGTCGAGGAACAATGGGGTTGAGTATGATATATCTTCAGATCTTCAGAGCTCCCATCAATGGTGTGACGTCGGGACGAAACAGGTGACATAGCTCCTGTCATCTGCACCTGACCTTCTCCGTGCTAAAAGCCACGATGGCACGAGTCCTCAAAGAATTAACAAGCTACTCTTGGGTTCATTTTTGCTGTCATGGACACCAAGATCCACGGCCCAGTTACATATGCATGATGGTCCGATTGCGATGCGTGATCTTATGCAAGTCAACAATCTCAGCGTGTGAAACAGCGACGGGGTTGTGAGCAATCTCACGTACGCTTGTCGTTATTTACTGAACCCTTGTCAGCACGAGAAATGCCAGATGAAGCCATGCACCTTGCGGCTGCCCTTCAATTCGCTGGGTTTCCCAGTATCATC
>QFEU01004170.1:0-13667 GCA_003316345.1 Tricholoma terreum | reverse complement strand
CCGAAGCTCGCTGCCCTGCGATCCCCAATGGCGATGACCCCGCTACAACCCTCAAGTACCAAGACGGCGTTACCCATAAGCCCACCAATTCTTATCAATCCAAAGTGCTCAGGATATTTTGTGGAGCCCGTAGGTGTTGGTTCATTTATCGCGCTTCGTTTCACTGATACTCTCGTCGATCAGATGAAGTGGATGGAACCTTTCCTGGAATCGGGGCAGTTGGCAGGGAAGATAAGCTGTCCAAATATAAAATGCGGGGCAAAACTAGGAAATTTCGATTGGGCCGGTGTGCGTTGTGGCTGCAAGGAATGGGTCGTACCGGTTGGTATCCAATTATCATATGTACACCAGAAAGCTCATATCCACCTCACCCACTTCCTAGGGATTCTGCATCAATCGATCGAAGGTGGACGAGGTCGTGTGAGAATAGTTGTTTGCCCAAGCCTACGCTTCTGACAAATAATTCGGGAGAGTCGAGGGTCGGTACATACTTACATGCCGTCGGCGATTTATTACTCAATCAGTTTACTTTATATCCACTAGCGCTGTTGTTCAGACCAAGTATCAGAATCGAAGGGAGCCGTATACTGAGCCAGGTAGTTTGAGACCAGCCTCATCCCCCACGCCTATCAATCCCACGGAAGTATCGGCTCTTCCTATCACCTCTCCGCGGCGATGTCGTCTTGGACAGATCTCCTATCAGAAGTCATCTACGAATCAATGACCTTGATGTGCACCCACTCGAAGCGCGGCCTGCACAGAACACTGCTCCCTTGGTGATTCTGCTCCATGGCTTTCTTGAACCAGCATACTCGTGGAGGAAAGTCACCGTCCCCTTGGCAATGTCCGGCTGTCACGTTGTCGCGCCTGATCAGCGAGGGTTTGGCCGTAGTAGACGCTATTGCAATGCATAACCATGATAGAGCTCGCTTCGACGACGGCCTTTCTCCCTGCCATATTTTGAATCAGACCAAGGACATCGTTTCCGTGGTCTACGCTCTTGGACACCAGTCAACTGTCGCCACCATTGGTCACGATTGCGGGCCACTGGTAGCAGGCTCTTGTCTCTCGTCTGCCCAGATACCATCAAATCGGTCGTTATGACGAGTTGCCCCTTTACACGGTGACTGACTTTGCTATGAACACTCAAAGTGATCACTGCTGCAGTCGATGCAGTTGGCTGGTTCACTACGCTGTGCATTACTCTACTCCCCAGGCAATCACAGACATATGCGGGGCTCCAAAGGGGCTTCACTCATTCTTGCGTGCATACCATCACGTCAAGATCTTTGCTTCAAAATAACCGCCATCTACGACATTCCACCCAACGAAATTTGCCGTTATTACATCGACGACCGTGGTAATCCAGTCGCTCTATGTTAGTCTATGTTCCGACAAGGACCTGTAGAGGTTCCATCCGAAATATTATCAAATGGGTCAGATCATCAAGTTTGTTGTTGAGGATCTCAGATCTCCTGATGGTGCCTGTGAGTGCGGGTAGTTTTTCCAGCCACCATTCTAGCTGGCTCACGACGCTGTAAGCCACAATCAGTGCAACTTGGTCTCGGACTCGGATGTCAGTCGATGGGCTGGTTTCCTTGTAATGTCGGCGAGGAAGGGATCACAACAACGACCGCGGTAGCCTCTTCAAATGGCATGGTACGAGGCGGAATGTACGGGGAAAACGTCGAAAGAGCGACGGCATGGAGGTCTTCCGATGGGGTAGGCGAGATTGCGCGTGAAGACAAACACCTGGCGACGGGTATGAGGATTGAGAGACGGTCAAATAATGGTATGACTATCAGTTGCAATTGAAAGCGAAGGAGGAGGTAGACATTTCTTGTGAACGGACATTTCGGTCATGTGCAGTTTGAATCATGGGAGCATAGGCTTTGTCAGCATTTCTACTTTGAGTCGCTCACCGAGGCTGAGTCTACTTAGCACTTGGAGTCTGGACGTTTTGCACCAGCACCCACTGCTCAAAGAAAATGGCTGAGTCAATACCGAAGATCAAAATCGTAAGGATTCTCCTGCCCTGTACAAACAACTTACCATGGATAATTTCTGCGGATACAGATGAAAGGAGCAGCACCAGATTTATCCGCTGCTACATATCAAATACACGACGAAACACACACGATCGGAAACGCTCTGAGATGGATGTTAATGAAAAAGTGCGCCATATTCCTTCATCTCCCTGAAGCTTGAAACTCATGCGCATGGGACACCAGTCCAAAGGTGGAATTTTGTGGATATAGGTGAACATCTCGCTCCAGTCGCATTCATTTTCCTTGCGAACCACAAACCAGTACTATGTATCATATACGAGAGCAGCAAGATGTTCGTTCGCTCTTAGTATACCTGATACCCCAAATTTGCCGGCAGCTTTGTTCACGGGGATGTCCACCATCGCATTTCACGTTATATGATGGCCGGTCGTAGTCATTGACGACTGTGAACGGCTATGTCTACTCACACGTTCGCGTCTTGCCTCATGCTGCAACGGTTGTTCCGCGGCAGTACCATATGTTCACATCTCGATTTTGACAACTGAGTGCTGATCTACTATTAGTGCTCCCCATCCTTCCGAAAACATCATCCAAGTGCGTATCCAGATGCATGGTCTGTAGTATTTCATCCTTCACTCTTTCCTGACATTTATGTTCCACTGTTTGCTTCAGATAATCTATCATCATTATCAGCCCTCATAACCGCCATGGATAATTTGGATGATCTCTGTCAAACGGTCGAAGAAAAGTACGTGGCAAGCTTGAAAGAGGATAAATACGAGCGGTGGGTTGAGAAGAGTTGACAATGCAGTTGCGCAGTTTTACTTTGTATCTTTATTGAATCTACTTCGCTTTTGGGATGCCTCACTATCAGTGGGGATTGGTGCTCCTTATAGCTGGATTTTCTCCGCTCCAGATAATTGCGGCCATACTGTAATGAACATGGACCCTTTAGCACCGGGAATGGCACCAGAAATTGCCTAGTTGATCACACTCATGTCAATCGATAGTGCAAATCGTTGCACATAGAACCTTTGTCCCTAAGAATCTAATCTTCAGCTTCCTGTTCACGAATTTCGCGTTCTAGGCACTCCCTATCTGCCTGCCGAAGCCGCATGAGCGTCAAGGACACGCCTGTGGGCATGACTACAGCTTCGTTAGCGAAATACCATACGTATCCGACGCCGCCAGGACCGTACCTAACGATGGGGCCTCTAATTAATTCATCTTCTCAGCCATCCGTAGCTGTTCTTGTTCTCGCTGCCTCATATCCCATTCCTTGTCCTCCCTGAGTAACCACCCTTCTTTGATCTTCTCTGTTTCCTGCCATCTTCCCATTTCCTCCTGTTTGTCCACCCGGGCTTTCTTCAAACACCCGCTCCCTTGCCTCGAGCCCTTTCACCATGTTCTCACACTACTCTGGCCACTGAGGAGACTTACGCTCGATGCTAAACTACGTAAAGCAAGCTCGTGCGAAGCGTTACAAGAGCTATGATAATAAGTGGCTCGTATGCTTGGTTTAGTTCGTGGAGTTTACGTGCTATAAAAAATTGGACATAAGATGTGGACAAAAATTCACTAGGCACCCTCACCTGCATCTGGGTTGTTTTGTGGATCGGGCGACAATGTGTCAGATGATATGAAGAAGTACAAAAGGTGTATACAGACTCTGTCCGGGTGAACTTTCAGTGAGCGCTGGCGGTAGGCCGTCCTAATTTCCTGGTCCGCGGATTCAATCTTAACATCGAGAAGTTCATATGGGTTCACGTCGACTTCCGTGTTCATCGTTGCAGGTTGAATCCCATGTGATCCATCTAGATCGACTGCAGGAACAACGTAGCCTGGCAAGCCCGCCTTGTAGTATTAGTGAAGATAGTCGTTTACTTGAGGGCCACTTATATAGGAATAACGACCCTGGTATGGGCGGACTGTCATCTGTGGGGTATACGGCGGCGATTCTACGTTCCACTCTGTCGCCATACACTAAAATCCATCCAGCAACCCTGAATCATGATGAAAGTCACAGTTGCTGAAGTTGTAGTGGCCATTTGCGTAGTCTGGGTGCTGAAATTATGCTTACAAAAGGCGCTGGATATCAAATCGAAGCAACATCTCTTAAAGTAACCTTGCCCATACCTGTGATGGTGCTGCCAGTTCGTCCTGACAGCTCGATGCTTCAATTCACAGAGTTTGTCCTGGAGGTTCTTTTATGGTTGCACCCCTTTCGCACTGCGTCGATCGTGTTTGCGCCTTTGTTCCCCTTCAAAGGCCAGATGGGCTACTACTTTGCTCGATTTTCTTGCAAGTGTCTATCACATTCACTGTGTTCGAGTTAAGGAATGATTTCTTTCACAGCTTACAGAAGTCATGGCAGCACTTGCCTTTCCTCTATCGTTTTCTGGAATGCCCTTCCAACTTACTGGCTTTCGGACGCGGAAGCTATTAAAGCCGTAAGCATGGATCGAATCCACATATCCAAGGACGTTGAGGCAGTAAGTGGGAACGTTCCATCTTCCATTGCCAGGTGGACTGAAGCTTGTGTAGTACGAACCTGTGAACATATATGGACCGAATATCGTAGGAACCAAAGGATTGGATTGGAAGCGTCACAGATCCGTGGCGAACTCTGCCTTCAATGAGGTGATCATTGTTGTTAGCACAAGCGCCATTCAACCTAAAATTCTTACTTGCCAGGCAAATAGTGCTCTAGTCTGGCACCAGACTGTTCGCATTGTCCATGAATGGTTTTCTGAGATCGATGATGAGAAAGCGGCCTCTCAACCAAACGGTGATAGTGTTGATCTTCTCGAAGCATTCACTCATGTGGGTGTCAAGTGGATTCTTGGTGCGGTTCAATTCTGAAGTTCTTTTGATGAAGATTGCCCTCCTTGTTATATCATCTGCGGGATTTGGCCGCCATATCTCTATGAAGGATGACTCGAGGGCTGAGCCGCCTCCTGGTCACAAACTAGCGTTCAAGCCTGCCATCACTACTACTCTGCGCCTCCTTCTCTTGAAAGCCCTTACTCCAACTTGGGTGTACAGCCTATCTGGTTACGTTTATATGCCATATATCACACCGGTTCTAGACAAGACAAGTAATTCCTTTGAAGCACTGCGAGCTCACATGCTGGAAGTGATTTCTCTGGCGCGTGCGTGGGTTGCTGACGGCAAACCCACTTCTATGGATGCTGCTCTCCTCTGTAATCTAGTGGAAGCTAATATGGCGTATGACGGGACGTTAGATGGAAGGCATCTCTCGGACGATGAATTGCTGTCGGACACGTTTGTAGGTTCTCTCCCAATTCGTTGCGTGAAAGACTTCTGATTCACTGCATATGAATAGGTGTACCTGCTTGCTGGACATGGTATATCCCTTGACTAATTCCTCCTCAGGCTTGCAACTTATCTTGACTGTTAGAAACTACAGCCGATGCTCTGACTTTTGCAGTCGCTCTATTGGCGCTCTATCCCGATACTCAACAGCGTCTTTATGAGGAAGTGTGCAGGTTATGGCCCGATGGTTTGCCCTCCTTAGAATCTCCTTCGGTATGTTTGCTTGATGATGCACGTTGTATGTCTACCTGATTGCTTGAAAGTTTTACAAGGAATCTATGCCAAGGCTGGTGAGTAACATGATCCCGTCGAGTGCCAATTACTGAACAAAACGCGAAGGAATACACTATGGCTGTATTTTATGAAACTCTTCGTCTTTTCCCCCCAGTGATGCGCTTGGGCAAGCAAGTCCTTGAGGACACAAATATCAAAGCTCGTCGGTTTACCACACGCTCCGACGGTACGGTGCAGAACGTAGAAGAGTATACTGTTCCGATCAAAGCCGGAAGTATGATCCTCATCGATATTTTAGCACTTCATATGAATCGTGAGGTTCTTCTGTCACAAATTCACCTGGTATCTCATGTCACATTTCAGCAATCCACTGGGGCGATGACGTCGAAGAGTTCAAACCAGAGAGATTTATTGATACAGACACATATTGCTGGCCGCGGGATGCATGTGCGCATTGCGTCTTTTGCGTCTTTCCGTCTTTCACTGAATGCGCCCCGTAGTCAACGCATTTTCTTCTGGTCCCCGGAGCTGCATTGGCCAACGTTTTGCTGTCACTGAAGCTGTCTGCGTCCTCGCACATCTCATACGACGGTATGAAATACTCGTACCGGATGCTCTTAAGGCCTACTCGCTGGCGGAACAAAAACGGATCCTAACCAAATGGAAGCCTGACTTTGTCATTAGACCAACAAACGCTCGTGTGCGGCTTCGTCGACGCCTTTGACTTGCAGTTATTTGTTTCTTGGTGCAGTAGTAAATACTGGTTATGGTCGCATGTTACATGTTTCACTTGAAGTTGTAGGAAGCTCTACATCGAACCATATGGGAGGTAGCACAATACTTCCCTTAATTACAAGCCACCTTGTTGATCATTTCAGAAACCCCCAGCTCTACCCCTGACGTATCTGTTATAAAAACCGACAACTGCATGCCACAATAAAGGAGTAGAATGAAGTCGAAGAACCGCTAATGAGCTCTTAACGCTCCACAAAAACAAATGTCCATTTATCCTCGCAAGGTCGCACAGGCTGATCCCCCCATAGTAGATGTAGATTTTTTCCGTACTTCCATATTTTGCGTTCTGGATATGTAAATACCAGAAGTACACAGAATGTACGAAAACGATAATCTGCTTACCACCATACAACGAATATCCGTTTCCGTCTAATGTGACTTGGGGTGGAAGTGGTGATATAATATGCGCCATCAGTAATCGCTCAATCGCAGTCTAACCGGACACCATGAGCGGTCGAAACGCGAAGCCAGAACAAGTCACGAACGGTAATATCTTCTTGGGCACGGATGAATGCAACAAAGTCAACCGGCGAGGACCCCCTAGGAGACGTTAGCTCAGGTGCTCAACAGGGAAGAAAAGGTCCTGAGCTACCGCTTTTGCTTGACCGTGACTTGTACGATGGATGGTTGTGATATCGGGCCATTTCGCAACATCTTTTCGCTTTGAGGAGGGAAGAAAACAAGGGCAGCTTTGTTGAGGGGCAAACGGTATGATGTCATTGCAGAAAGGAAGCGGAGAGGCCGACGCGTGAGCAGTGACACGCCGTGAGCGTTGGTCGGAATAAACAGGAAATCTTTCTTCCATTTTTGTTCATGCAATCTTCAGATGCAACCAGACGGCATTAAGCAGTCGAACAATGAAGAACTAAGGATTGTGAAGACATAGACCAATCGGTTGCAACCAGAAAATTTGATCACACAGACGATAAATCCTGTACAGAAAACACAATCATGATGGCTGCTACTAGTAGGGTAGGCGGCGAAACGGTTCCTCGTTCGCGGATCCCGCACTGCACAAGGAAACCTGAGCTCGGGCGTTAGACCCAGGAGCATCGCAAGACATGGTCCTGATCGTGTTGACCTTCTTCAGGGATGAGCCTCAGGACACCACTTTGACGTAGTGAGCGGGACTAGATCACTGGGAGAAGAAACGGATATTGAATAGGGACACTAACATAAGAAGACCGCACAAACCAGGTTGACCGAATCTCGTGGATTAGAGTTCAAACAAGCAGGCAAAGATTGAAAAATTAAGTATAGAGCAGTCTAAGTTGACTGCGGTGGGCATACTACGGCCCCAAGAGTGTCGTCAGATATTGTCGGGCGTCCGCCTCAAGTTCGAGTCGGACATTCAACAAGCTTTGGAGGCAAGGCCTAAGCCTGCTGGGACTCGGCCGCAGGTCCTTGTGCACGCTCAATAGCGCGCGATCCATGCCGGTGGAGACCTGTTTGATAATACATCTTAAATGTAAGGCCCAGTTCCACGAAGAGTCAAGATGTTGTCCTCCCAGGCCAGAAGGTTGAGATCTTATGTTGGTCTGGATCTGCCAGGGCTACCATTGTTCGACGGATTATTATCGGAATCGTCTGAAATCGATTGAGGGGACAGACTCTATACCTTGGCCGGTTCGAGAAGAGACCCATCTTCGAGGCGAACTCCGCAGCGGAGTCGGCTGCACTTGGGCTGCACATGACACGAGGTCGGATGTCGATGCTGTCGTCTTTTCCACAACACTTCTGATTTACAAAATGAATCAATGTGCCAAAATGTTGTACTTCGTGTCTAGCGTTGGATCGAAACGACGGACGGTTACTTAAAAACGCCGAGGAAAAATGAAGATAGTCTGGAGCTACACCCGAAAATGCCAATTGCCATGGATTCATCGACTACGCACAGTACACGTAACAAGTAACACAGGCATCCTGTACTCTTGTATAAACCCTGAAACAGAAAAAGATTAACAAAAAAGATATGACCCATGACAAGGAAAGGCAGGCACTCACCAGATCAGGAAACCGCCATCGGAGAAACAGCTCAAACAAGTGAGCAGGCAGAAAAAAATTGGCACAGCAGACAAAGAATAGTCTGAATCGAGTTTCGTCATCCAAAAGGACAACGAGCTGCGAAGTGAACTGAAGGACGGTGCGCATCCATCTCAGTCAGGCATTGCGATCCCCTCGTGCATGGTACCCTGGCGCAATGCAGTGTGCAGTGGTCCATGCGACCCGATGCGATCAGTCCAGGAGGGTACGAGTATTGAACTCGTCTCCGTGAACGATGTATCAATGTAACGAGGTCGGTCGGCAATCAGATAACGATCCCTGCGGGATTGAGTGCTATTGCATCATGAGATATCAATGCATGCGTGGCATTTCAGCGATATGTCCACATGAGAAAGACGCGTCCGTCTTTACGACCTGTCAGCTGCGAGCTGCATGGTACAGAACCAGTCAGCCGCGCTATGATTATCCAAGATTACATGCCAGGGTGACGAGGGTATGATAACCCCTAAATACAAGGAGGTGACACAGTGGTCATTAGTCCTTGTGCATGCCCGAAGACACGCATTTCATGCCGATAGAGACAAGCAAAGCCATGACCCAAGAATGAGCGTACCGCCCAATCCCCGCGACAAGTCTCAAGCCCCAAAGCGCATGGTCCTCCCTTTTCCCGAAGGTCAAGATCTTAAGACATAGCATACACAAAGGCGATTGTCTGGTTCGTCGCTCGGTGAGTTATCACCGGATCCATCTAGAACCGATCAAGGAGGACGAATATACTCAGACCTTGGCCCGTTCGCGAGAGAAGACGCTCAAAGCGTCTTGTGTGGGGCGAACATCGCAGCCTTGAGTCTGCTGTGGTGGAGGAACAAGAAGTGAGACGAAAGAAAAATATATCAATCGGAGTACGATCGGAGATTCGGAGTACAGAATTCCTCGCCGGATTGCGGCACATCTGGAATACCAAGGGCACGACACTCGCGTTTCTCGCATATTGCTTCTTGTACTGTACACCATAAGCTTGAAGCCTTATTCCGATCTTATGCAGGATTTATCGCCGGTTCACTCCTGAAGTCAAGTGTCATCAGATCAGCTGCCGTTCCAGGGGTTCATGTCACAGTTATCAGGCCTGAGGATGACACACTAGGGATAACTATCATCTGCATGTAGCTGCGCTCATCTAAGAATTCTATATCAGTACCCTCTGGATCCATCCCTGAACAATTCTCACCCATGGCTACCCTTCCACGATCCTCCAAAAGTCCTTCGACCTCAAGCGTGACCTCCCAACGACCACAATCCGAATTTGACGCGGGGATCAACACGTCGGCGGCGTGGACCGAACATCTCGAAACTGACGCCGCAACAACCAATACTGGATCACTCTCAGATGAAGAACCAGACAATCATATCGAGCAAAGTCGGCCAGCGCGTGCATTGTATGATTTTAAGGGAAAGGCAGAATTCAGGGAATTGACTGTAGCAGCAGGGGATGACGTAGAAGTCATAAGGGAGGACCTTGCAGATGGATGGAGTCTGGTGAGCAATAATGTTGGGGAAGTGGGATTGTTGCCCCGAACATACTATACAGTGCGTCGAAACATGGTTCATCTTTTACAAGAATGTCGGTTGACATGAGTTGCAGTTCACATCGGAATTTACACCAGCACCTGACCTTGAAGTGTCAGGCTCAGAGGGGCCTTTCACGCGTACAAAAGAAGCCTCTGCTGGCGCAGAGTCCATACTAACACCCCGTGCATCACCCAAGTCATGCATCCCGCAGATCCCTCCCATCGTTCCCCAGAATACTGGGGAATGGCGAAGTGCTTTTCCGAGCTTACAAACTCTTCTCAGGGGAAAGAGCCTCAACCGGTTTTCGAGTTTCGTAACAAGCGGCGCGGAGGAGTTCCTGCTGAAGGGTACACTTGCTGATGTTGTTGTTTCGACTGAACCGTTTCACGATCATCGAAGACATGCGAGTGACGAGAGTAGTAGGCTGAGTCTACTTGGGATGGGCGAGGCAGACCACCATTTTGTTGATGCCGGGCCAGCATGGAAAGAGAAGCTGCCGCCATTCCGTGTGATTGTGCATTCTCCCTCGAAGAGGACTTCTGTGCTTTCAGGCTCGTACACCGTGTACAATGTTACGTCGCTTTTCCACCCTCCTATCCCAGAGGCAAACGAAAACGGGGATGGCGACGTCGATGCTGAACCAGACTATAGCACACCATCCATTGCTCCCACGCGGATTACTGTCCATCGGCGGTTTTCACATTTCGTCATCCTGCATACAGCGCTGACTAGGAGGCTTCCTGGAATCGCATTGCCACCATTGCCAGAGAAACAGTATACCGGGAGATTTAGTGAGGATTTTGTCGAAGCTCGACGAGGTGACCTCGAAAGATATATTGGGAAAGTGGTGAGGCATCCCGTGGCTCGGTATGCTGAGGTGGTTACGTTCTTTTTAGGATGCGAGAGCGATGCGGTAAGCTGCCAGTCCATTGAGTGGAAGATTCTGAATGACTGATTTCTGGTGTCTGGTAGGAATGGAAACGATTGGTACCTCAGCATCTTGCGATGGCAGCCGCAGGGCCGGCATTCTACGCTCACGTATTTCATCCTGCATTCAACATCGATAAAGAAGATGCCGAAGATGCTCTTGACCGCTTTGACACACATATCAAGGCCGTGGGGCGAGGCGTACAAGGCATGAGGAACATCTTTGGACATGTACGAGAAGCAAGAGTTGGTAAATCTGGTTTCTTTTTCATCCATAAAGTCAATCTGATAATGACAAAGAGATGTCTAAGGCTGAACGCCTGTTAGCATATTCACTGCTTTCACTGATTAGCTCAAAGCCATTGGCATCTGTACCTCGGACAGAAATGGATGAAGATGAGGAATCTGAAGAATATGATGTGAAAACCAAGGGCTTACTCAATGAAGATGGTGCCTGGTGTTGGCGCGAAGACTGTCGAGGTGACAATCTTCTTTAGTACTTGTCTCGTTCCGAAGGAATTGACGATGTCCAGGTTGTCTAAAGTTGACCAAGGCCATCCAGAAAACATCAGAAACATTGCTAGGCGTGGCAGACCTCTATGATGACCATGTAAGTACATATTCTCCTAAGATGTAGTCCACCAATTTTATGTGTTTTCCAGGCCAGACGAACCCAACTGGCTACCCACGAATCCCTCAAGGTGATGGCCCATCCTTCATCATTATATGAGGTAAACTACACTGTCCGAGCTTCATCATTGTCATTGACCAGATCATAGGGAGTAGTAACAACCCATAGAGCAACATTATCCCGATATAGTGATGTGATACAAGGGGGACCCGTACGTTTGTCCGCCCGAGATTCAACTCGTCGACTGAACAGAATGTAGACAAACGAAGACATGGCTGCCCGTTGCGAAACAGTGCTGAACACTACCATGGCCGAAATGGAGACATACCACACACAAAAGAGCGAAGACTTCCGTACACTTACGATTGAACATCTTGATGGAGAAATTGCATTTTACGACCAAGTGCTCAGCCGGCTCAAAAATGCTCGCCGGACTTTCTATCTTCCACAATTTGATCAACTTGCAGAATCATCGTGCCAACCATCAATTTACGAACGCGAGCTGGAGAACCCAAGGTTGAGCGCTCAGCCACTGAAGCAGCCATGCCCACATGTGTTTGATTCCGCACCGATGAGGCCGGTCAGCATTGCAATACAGGAGGGTGTGGGGCTATTTCTTGGTCCTGCTGCAAGGGGAAGTGTGTTTGGCAAGTTCTGGTAGGGCAGAAGTCTATCCATCATCGATTAGCATGTTACTTAACTTTGGATTTTCACAATGACACCGCTGTACATTCTTTGCTCTTGGACTTCAGCATCAAGGATAGCGGGGACTCTTTGTTAGATTGTCCTGTCGTTGAATCATCTTCTAAGCAACCTGAAGCAGGTAAGCACTACCTCCACCTTCCATCTGTTACTACAACTACTGGCATCTGAACCAACTTGGGGCAAAGCCGTCAGGCGGTCATTAGAATGAGGAGTGGATGGCGTGCAACAAGCATCTATATCATTATAGACCAAGGAGTATGTACAGGAGGTATATGTACAGGGCCCGAAGCAATCATAGGCGTCGGCGGAGGCGTACACGGGCATCCTTCGGTTTGGCACTAGGGTCAGGTTTCCACTTTAGCAAGATTCGCTTCTGTTCTTCAAATGATTTTGCCTCCAAGTCTTTCGGTAGAAGGATCTCATACCGCCGCGTGAGATGTGCGAGGACGCAGACACCTTCAATAACGGCAAAACGTTGGCCAATACAACTGCGAGCACCGGAAGAGAACGCGTTGACTGCGGAATGTACTAATGAGAGATTGAAAGTGATGAAGACATGATGCGCACAAGCGTCGCGTGGCCAGCGATACACCTCCGTGTCAATAAATCTCTCTGGCTTGAACTCCGCAACGTCATCACCCCAGTGGATCGCTAAATGTAACATTAGATACCATGCATGCAAGACGAAGGACCTCACGATTCATATGAAGTGCTGCTATATCAATGATGATCGTGCTTCCACCTTCGATGGGAACAATATATTCTTTCACATCCCGCACCCTACCATCGTGACTTGTCGCAAAGCGACGAGCCTTGATGTGAGTATCAGTAAGCACTTTTTTGCTCAATCGTACCACAGGGGGGAACAGACGAAGAGCCTCGTGAAAGACCGCCGTAGTGTACACCTGAAGTGCTTCGTTCAGGAGCTTGGGGTCAGAGAGCTACCATGCTACTCACCAGGCTTGAAATAGATTCCTTGTATGGCTTTCGAATGGTGAACGGATGGATGATAGCTATCAGGTAAGAGGACATACGGAAGGAGAGTGTAGGGGGGGTAGTCGGTCGGGCCATAGCCCACATGCCTCTTCGTAGAGCCGATGTTGGACATCGGGATAAAGTGCTAATAGAGTTACTGCAAAAGAAAGAGCACCGGCCGCAGTTTCTAACAGTCAAGATAAGACTCAAGCTTGAGGGGAATACGCCGACGGACATACCATGTCCAGCAACCAAATAGGCCTAGTCATATGAAGTGAATCCCTTTCACACAAGAAGTCGAGAGAACCTACAAACGTGTCCGACAGTAATTCACCGTCCGAAAGATACCTACTGTCCGAGACCCCATCGTGCGACATATTGGCTTCGACCAAATTACGAAGTAGAGCAGCATCCATAGGCGTGGTTTTGCCGTCAGCAATCCACGCACGCGCCAGAGATATCAATTCCAGCATGTGACCTCC
>QFEU01004165.1:0-14072 GCA_003316345.1 Tricholoma terreum | reverse complement strand
AGCTGCTGGCGATCCTCCTCATCCAACGTATTAAGCCACACAGGGTCATAGAAATTAAGGGGTAAACCTTCAGGAGGTTTATCGATCACCTCCCTTCTGTTAGAAGAGATCCTACGATGGGGAAATTGACCAGGAAGGGGCCTATCGTTGAGTGCGAAGCGTGTCGAAATATGGAGAGCATCGAGGGTCCTGAACCACTCGGTAACATTTGGGTTCCTCCACTTCAGATTGGTAATCGCAAAACGAGGCTCGCCATTTTCGTGCGCAGATTCATCACCACTCATAGCCTCGAGGGGCATTGCATTCAGAATCGGTACAAAGCGTCGCATGCTTTCATCTTTTGAATAATGATCCGCTACCGCCCGCCGACGATGACGAAGCTGGGGAGTACTTGTCAACTAGGTCACAGTGATGCAAGCAAAAGCTGCACTTACAGCTCGACGGCGAGCTTCACGGGCCTTCGCTCTTCGCAGCCGCAACCTTTCAAGTTCGATCTCCCCGTCGCTCTCATCTCTCTCATCTCTCTCATCTCTCTCATCTCCCACCTGCTTCTTATATCGTGTTCGTAGCTGCTTCAAGTGCGCCATGAAAGCATCCTTGACAAGATCTACATCGTTGCAGCATGTCCCAGGCTCGGCGACAAACCACTCAGCAAATATCTGACTGGCACGTTTGTTCCACGGTGAGGCCAGACCACCACTAGCCAGATCAAGCTGTAGATCATCCAATTTCGGGCCGTCCTTTGCCTTTCCGGTAGCAAGATACGTTGCTAGCCGAGCTTGCGAGGGGACTTTGAGAGCCGCGTCAGGCAGGTTTAAGATGTTGGCGTCGAGTTCACTCCGAAGTTCTCGCTGCCGCGGCTGTCAGTAGGAGAATTTCACAGAACCTAGGCAAGTCATACCTGTAGTTGAAGATGATCGGCAGGTTGATGGCGGGTATTGAAAGTCCGAGCAGCCTTGGAACGACGCTCGGGGGTTTGTGAAGAAGGCGCAGCTGGTTGCATCGGCGTTGTCCGCACGTTGCGAATATCACGGAGAAGATATAGTATGATCGCAAGGTCACGACGTGTCGGCATAGCATCCTAGTGGCCATGCATCAGTGCCAAATGGTCAGGGCTATATGGTATCATGAAGAGCTTACGGCAGGCGACGCAATCATGTCCTCAAAAGTAGCTGCCTGTAGAGTTGGAAATTGTCAGCAGACAAACCGCAGGGCAAGGCAGCAGCATACCAGCAGGTCATCCGAAAATAACTCATCATGGGCCTCTTCCTCCTTCAACTGGTGTGCGCCCTCATCTTCCCCGCTCTCGTCACTTACATCCATCCATGGCTTTTTCTGCCGCGCCCTATTATCATTCCTGGGCGGCAGGGAGACACCTTTGTTGGCGGTAGACGGACGATCACTCTCGATATCCGAAACTTCGTCTGGTGGATTACCCATCGAAAGATCCGTGAAGATCTTTTCCCTACCGGCGCCCTGCTCCTCAGCATTATCCATCCCAACCTCCCTGCCCTTGCCTTTTTGCATAGACCGACTTGGGGAACCTGGGATACCCATGATGGAGGAGGAACGAGACGATCGTTCCAATAGCATGCTTTCCGCATAAACTGCTCTTCTCTTGCTGCCTTGCACCCGCCCTACAGGCCTAAGCTCAGAATCGGCGGAAGATGAACGCGACGGTTGCTCCAATGGAATGCCCGCCGCGTCCCCTCCCGTTCTTCTCCCTCTATGCGTTCGTTCTAGGGCGTGACGCTGAGGTTCGGCTACCGACCCCATCACAATGTCTTCCTCACTGACTGGCGAATTAAGGATAACAACGCCTATCACGCAGCCTTCCTCTGTTTGTGGTATCTGAGGGGGTGAATCGAGCGAATCGTCAGCATTTGGGGGGAAGTGGGACTCCTGTGGTGACGTTGCAGAAGTCCCCTGTCGGGTTTCATTTTGCTTCCCAACTTCTTCCAGGAAAGCTGCTGTTGGTATGGCTTGTTGCCGGTGAGAATTGGATAGATTGATAACTGGAAATGAACGAGGGTCCGAAGCAGCATCTACGCATCGATCATCGAACAGGGCGAGACCGAAGGATCCCTCCTCGCTCCTGTCGTAAGAGGAACCTCCGCTGGGCGTTGTGCGCAACGGTTGGTCAACAAGCTTCTCGCGTTTGTGCCTCCAGCTGCCGGTGTCGCCTCCGCCTTCAACCTGATCGCGTCCCCCCTGAGTCTCCCCGTCCTCCTTGTCTTCTTCGTCTTCCACATCTTCCATGCCTTCCTCGTCTCCCATATCTTCCTCGCCATCCTCGCCTTCCACATCTTCCTCGCCTTCCACATCTTCCTCGCCTTCCTCGCCTTCCTCGCCTTCCTCCTCTTTCTCATCTTCCTCCTCTTTCTCATCTTCCCCGTTATCATCAAGCTCTGCAGCTTTCACTGCATCATTCTCGTGTGCGTCGCTCTCCATTTCGTCCTCTTTAAACACGTCAGTCTTGTCCTCATTCTCAGCGGTCTCCATGCAATCGCCATCTTTGCTGCCATCCTCGCCACCCTTGTTATCAATCGTTTCTTCCTCCTGATCCGCCCTTGACCCGACACTACCGATCCGGGGAATCGACTGGTGGAGTGGAACCGGAGATGGACGAGAACTAGGCGGAACTAATGATTCGAGGGGTGGAGAGTTAACTGGCACCGTATTGCAGACTATGGGCGATTTGATGGTCGACATACTGGTCTCCGGTATGGAGGACTTCTGGCCCCGAGCGCGAGCGCGACGAGAGAGCGCAGCGCGAGTATCGCGATTTCTGAGGTATTGCGCTAGGTCCACTCTTGGGGCTGTGCCTTCCAAAGCAGTCTCAGGGAAAGATGGCACGTTATGCCGAGACCGCTTAAATTCAGGCTCGTCACCATCCTTGTCGCCGCGCTGAAGACGGCGTTTACCTAGTGTGGGGGCACTTGTTGGACTCACTGATCTCCGAACAGGTTCAGCCGATGACTGCGGCGATGGACCCTGCGGTGGTGGTGGTGCGTTGATATTGGTCGTTTGTGAAACCAAAACCGGAGCCGTGTCCAAAGGTTGCGGAGCGATTTGGGCAGGGGTGGTGGCACATGGAGGGGATTGGGCAGCTTGGACGGCAAGTGAGGCCGGAGATGGCTGAAGGGAAGTAGGGGTAGTAGCTGAAGGACCCCCCGAGGATGGATTCAAATGACGGCGCTCAGGTACTTTTTGCATAATGCTGCCTGTCTTCTCTTGCGAAGGCGGGGGACCAAGTTTCAATATGACCCTCTTGATCTTCCGGTAAGGAAGAGAGTGGTTTGAGTTCGGTGGCGTGCTATTGATTGAGTAGGGGTCTGAGCGAGCCAGCTTGCCTGTTAGTGAGCGAGGCATTGGGAGCAGCTCAATGACTGTATCGGGTGGGCAATTACACGAGATAGGAAGGGTGGAGATGGAAGTGAGTGTTCATGTTATTTAATCTGCCGCAGGTCCTTTGTTACAATGATAAAGCCAATCCCTTTGACAATTTCGCACGTGATGAAGCGAAACGAGAGTGGCTATGATACCCCGCGAGCTATGTCAGCCTGTCCACGGACGCTCAGGATAAGAGGCATATCATGGTAACGGCACCCCACACCAATGGTCCCTTCAGTGGACGCCGGGGTAGAAGTCGATACCTTCAAAGTTCGTATGTCGCATATTTGAACGAGGGATGACAGGCATCATAAAGCTCGAGAGCTCACTGTAGATGCACGTAATGTCGAGACCGCGCTCTGACGGCATGGGATTGAAACCACAGGAACCATACGAAGGGCTGGGAGGGAACATTAGACTTCGAATGAAAGTAAAGAGAGAGCCGGCAGCGTACCGGGGTTTTTGCCTATTAGATGCCAATACATCAGCAACGGATATGCCCATGGCGATGAAGCCTAAAGATACGACGCCATGCACGTTTTGAAGAAAGAATTTTTGTTGTCGAACTACAGTGTTCCGCAACGTGCTAACTCTGTGCTCGACGTTCTGCTAGGCTTGACCAGTGGAGAAGTTGTACGTTGAGGTGAACTTTTCTGAGTGCGCGCGATCATGCTAGCCCTACGCTTGATGCAATCGACCTAGAAGGGTGCGAATGTCGACACGGTGAATGCGAAGCGATGGGGATAAGTCTTGAGGGGGAGTGAAAAGTTGGGAAATGGAGACTTCGAGCTAGAAAGTTCTGCAACCCTGCTAGCTCTGCGCACATTAATGTCGCAACAGATAAGCCGATGAGCCTGACCGACATGGGGGCTGGACCTGGGAAGTAAAACCTCGAGAAAGTGGATGGTCGAGATATCGAGACATCAAACAAGAGTTCCGCAACCCTGCTAACTCTGTGCTTCTACGTTGATGTCGCGATAGAGAAGCTTGACTGGCATGGAAGGTGGACCTGGGAAGTATTATCTTGAGAGAGTGAAAGGCTGAGATATCGAGACATTGAGCAAGAGTTCCGCAATGCTGCTAACTCTGCTCTAGAAACTGAACTTTGAACGGAAGGTCGGAATATCGAGACGTCGAGCAGCAGAGTTCCGCAGTCCTGCTAACTCTGCGCTCGACGTTTTACGTTAATGTTGTCACTTCGGTCAACAATCTAATGCTGAGGATCATCGAGGTGATGAGTTTTGTGTGAAAAGGGGGACGCAAGAGCGCGGGAAGGAAAGCTTACCTTAAGTTTGCCCATCGGATAGCGTACTACGAATCGCTGACGTGATCTGTAAGACCAT
Source organism: Tricholoma terreum (assembly GCA_003316345.1). Classification (NCBI taxonomy): domain Eukaryota; kingdom Fungi; phylum Basidiomycota; class Agaricomycetes; order Agaricales; family Tricholomataceae; genus Tricholoma; species Tricholoma terreum. Next base: position 9,336 of record QFEU01004165.1, on the reverse strand, counting down.
CCTCCATGTGACAGTCGAATGGCGTGATTCCTGACGATGGACGACGTATCGGTCTGTGCGTATCGTTATATCCCTTGTCGAAGTAAAGGGTATGATAACGAGGACGAACAGCGCATAGAGTGGGCTGAAGTGCGTAACTGAAGAATAGATAAAACATCGTCGATTACGCTGAGAACACGAGGAACTTACCACAGTTTGCCTAACATCTGGAAGATGGGAAAACTGAGGATCGGTTGGGTGGAAGTGGATGGCGGTCTTTGGGCATTGACGTTGCTGACCCATGACACGTGATCATCATATACTGAACTTTAACGTTTCCTTTGTCAATCGAAACAAGTATTACTTGTTATATACATTCTCTACCTACCGCAACCTGTGCCACTGCGCCTACCTGACCTAGATCCCATTCCGTATCCTTCAATACGCACAAGGACTCCATTTTGCGCTCTTGATCCTCGGACTCCGCCTTGAACCACTTCTCTGAACTAGCCCAACGACAAACTCGATGCTGGATTACCGCAAGCGATTCGAAATAACTCTCTCTGAAACAAGCGAGTGTGCGCTCCAGTTCTTCTGTAGTGGAAATTTTCTGGCAAGCGGTGGAGGGATCTTTGTGAACATCTGGAATACCAATACTGGCAAGGCCATCGGTATCTTTAAGGGCCGAGGGCGAGTTTTGTGTCTTGAGAGTATGCCAGATGGTAGCTTCGTTTTATGCGGCTTCTCCAGTGGCATGCTTGTCGAGTTGAGAGTTGATGAATGTAGGAATGTGAGTGGCGCCATATAACATTTGTGGTCCCATCAATTAATGGATGGAGTTAAAGATTATTCAGTCCACTGGCTTTCGACCATTCGATAAATCTGTAAACATTATATCTCTCAATCCTTCTCAGCTAGTCATGGCCATTGCGGGGAACAATGGGACAGGTGATGATAGCATACAGATATGGGAGCGCAAGAATGTACAAGGTATGACAGATTCTTTATTATGTTATCAATACTTCCACTATAGCTAATGTGTTCTCCATAAGACATATGGATTTTGAACAAGATGTTACAGTCCCCACCGCATGTTGAAGGAATTGGCCAAGCCGTCAGAATTAAGGCTATGTTCTGGTCCCCGAAAACAGATTCAAATGTTATCCTCGTTGCTTATGAGCACCATGGATCAATGTTGGCAGCTCTTGCAAACCTATATATTATGTTGTTTTGCTAAATATACTTGTCAGGAATTGGGATATCAAGCGAAACTGTCCTATCAATGCCCCATCAGTTGGGCGACCAATGTAAGCCTATCTAGAGCTCAACCACACTTCCTACTACACTCATGCTATTTTTGTATGCTAAGACTTCAACTATCCCCAGATGGGGAACGATTCATTGTGTCAAACATCCAGAATGGCCTGGATCTTGTTGACATCACAACTCAGCTTCCAGAGATAACCATTCCACTCAGCAGGCATGCTACTGTGGTGGCATCTTCTATTTGTTTCATTCATGATGGAACAATGATTATTTGTGGTGAAGTTGGCAAATCCTTGATATGGCAAATCCATAATGGGATTGTTCAGCGTGTGCGCACACTTCAACAAGAAGGTACAGTGCCCCAGTTTCTTCATGAGGTCTCTGAAACAGATCCTTTCAACAGATCACCATCCTATCCTTGCCATTGCTGTGTGTAACACAACCAACCATCTTTTCTTATTTTCATGAGTTGGTTTGTCTCTCTAGGCAAACTATGACATCTTGAATGATGTCTGTAGGATTGCCACTATTAGTAATCAGAAGCTCATCCTCTGGCAAGCAATTGACATATGTACGTACTTCCATTCCATATGGAAGGTTAAATTGGTGATTACCATTTTTCAGATGGACAAGAAGGCCAAGGTGTTGAGAATATTATTGCTCATTGGTGGGAACATGCATGGATCAAGTGTCTATTTTTGTTGTTCATCCTGGTGATTTTTCACACTGTAGCTTTATATATGTGAGTTGTATGAGCACATCAATGTACTATGCTTGAAGTTTCCCTCAATTGGAGCCCTTTGAGAGATGCAAGATCATTGGTGGTTTTGGCTCTGAGACACACCAACATCGGTCTTTTGTTCCTCATCTTTATTCTGCTTGTTGGCCTCCATTACCTTACAACTCATGATGGAGAAGCTCAGTCAACCTATCCCCATGTACAATGTGGATGGTATGCCAAATGAGGCTGGTAGCATTTTGGAGGTCTGGGAATTGGTGCTGCACTATCATGACCATTCTGAACATGTGACATTCACAGTGATGGGCTTAGGCAAATATAACATTATCCTTGGACTCACCTGGCTTCACAAACACAATCCCAAAGTCAACTGGCAATCAAATGAAGTCAAAATGAGCTGCTGCCCCAATCACTGCTGCACCTGTCAGAGCAAAACCAATGCTGAACACAAGGTGGCATGCAAGGAGGCCAACTGCATTCGTGCATGTTGTGCTGGCCCCATACCAACTCCAGGTGTCAACATGGAGGATATCCCAGACCTCACACCTGATTTGGATGATGACAATGATGATGACATGCCCTACACTGGTGAGGATGCGCTCAAAGACAGTGATCGTGTCTTTCTGGCCACGATCCCCTGCAAGGATTTGTGAGTTGCAAACATGCAAGATGCAAACTTGCGTGTTGCAAAGTTACAAGATGTAAACTGCGCCTCGGTGCAAACTTGCGAGTTGCAAAGTTACAAGATGTAAACCTGCGAGGTGCAAACTTGCGAGTTGCAAAGTTACAAGATGTAAACCTGCGAGGTGCAAACTTGCGAGTTGCAAAGTTACAAGATGTAAACCTGCAAGGTGCAAACTTGCGAGTTGCAAAGTTACAAGATGTAAACCTGCAAGGTGCAAACTTGCGAGTTGCAAAGTTACAAGATGTAAACCTGCAAGGTGCAAACTTGCGAGTTACAAACTTGTGAGGTGCAAACTTGCAAGATCTAAACTTGCGAGTTGCAAAGTTATTTTTTTTACATAATTTAAACTTGCGAGTTGCAAACTTACAAGATGTAAACTTGCGAGTTATAAACTTGTGAGTTGCAAACTTGCAAGATATAAACTTACAAGATCTAAACTTCTGAGTTGCAAACATGTGAGTTGCAAACTTACAAAATATAAACTTGCGAGTTGCAAACTTACAACATGTAAACTTGCGAGTTGCACACTTACAACATGTAAACTTGCGAGTTCCAAATTTACAAGATGTAACACTTGCGAGTTGCAAACTTAGAAGATGTAAGCATGTGAGGTGCAAAGTTGTGAGTTGCAAACATACAAGATGTAAACATGCGAGTTACAAACTTGCGAGTTGCAAACATACAAGATCCAAACTTGCGAGTTGCAAACTTACAAGATGTAAATGTGTGAGTGCCAAACTAGCAAGTTGCAAACTTACAAGATGTAAACTTGCAAGGTGAAAACCTGCAAGATCTAAACTTGCGAGTTACAAACTTACTAGATGTAAACTTGCGAGTTCTAAACATACAAGATGTAAAATTGTGAGTGGCAAACTTGCAAGTTGCAAACTTACAAGATGTAAATGTAAGAGTGTCTCTTACGTCATCATTACATTATCACATGCAACACTCCATTATCACATGTCATTCCATTACTATATAGTCTATACTTTGAGTGCATGTACTGTACCTTAGTTGTTCCCCCCGAATATACTAAGTTCCTAACATGTTCCTGTCCCCTTGAGTGTTGGAAGCTCCGGTTTCCTTCCACTTTGTTTTGGTTATGAACTTACTATCGACACTCTACTCTCTAACCCACATTCTTTTTCCAGAATCCCACTGACCCTGAAATTCCCAGAATGGTCATTTTTTTTTTACCAATGCTGTACCTTGACAACGACCAACTACCTGCTTGCTCACTACTCTCACTGGTTTGCTCTTCCCCCCCGCGGCTCACTTTCCTCTGGCTCGAACCCTTAGATCTTGTTCCTGCTCCCCGCTTCTGTCATTTGAGTTCCCTTGACGCATTTGCTGCTATGCATCCTGTCGGGACACTGCCCTTGTAACCTGTGATTCCCATTTTGGAGCGATTTTCCTACAATGACTATGCCCATCCAGCTGGTTTTCCAGCACGAGACCCTTTTCCGGCTCCTCAGGGGTGGCACCACTCACGCTGTTTCAGCATCATCTGTGATATACCCTGCATCACCAACAACACCCACCGCACCTGTGAAAGCTCCCTGTTACCACCTGGATCCTGTACCCCTCCCATCCACCCATCATGTCCCAGAACCCCCTGTTTGGACGATGGCCATGGTCCTGCCGACTCCCCAGCCCCTTGCTGTCCACCCCAAGATTCGCGGTGAACTGCCACATCACTGTCAATGACTCCTGAACCCCAGGCGAACAACTGCCTACACTGGCAGTCTGCTGAGTTGTTCGTAGTACACCGCCACATCACGTTGCCAATACTGTGGCCAACAGTGTCAACAACCCCACCACCACCGTCCTGAAATGAGCACCCACACCTCGCATGTGACAGCATGCACTGCCTCACATGTCCAGAACCACCTGTTGACACCGCCCACTCACAGCCGGTTACACCAGCCCTAACCCATGACTCATCCCACTGTGGAACCACAGCATGTTTGGCGCCCTGACGACACCTGTACCACATACCCTGTCCCCTGCCCCTGCCATCGTTGTGGACTGCCACGTCATTTGCCAACACCAACCCTACCCACGACAATGCCCTCGAAACAGAATCTAAGGCCATGCCTAGCACATGGACAACACCCCCCGCCCTTGGTCACCAACGCTATCCACAGCCCAGAAAACACTGTGATGCAAGGTAGTGCATACATGGACATCTGAATGCATTGTGGACTCAACAACACCACCCAGCCAGCCCCACCATCTACAATGTCGGCCTATACCACCTTCCACAGCTGTCCCCCTTGTTCAACACCCTGAGACGTGCCATGCAACTGCTACGTCACAGTTGCCAATGCCATTGGCAACGGCTGCAAGGACACCACCAACCACAGTCAGAATTACCACCAGCATGTGGTGTACAATGGCAGTGTGTAAACTTGTGAGTTGCCAACTTACAAGATGTAAACTTGTGAGTAAACTTACAAGATGTAAACTTGCAAGTTGCAAACTTACAAGACATAAACTTGCAAGTTGCAAACTTACAAGACATAAACTTGCAAACTTACAAGATATAAACTTGCGAGTTACAAACTCACAACATGTAAACGTGCAAACTTACAAGATGAAAACTTGCAAGTTGCAAACTTCCAAGAAGTAAACTTACACGTTGCAAACATACAAGACGTAAACTTGCACACTTACAAGATGTAAACTTGCAAGTTACAAACTTACAAGATGTGCACTTGCAAGTTGCAAACTTACAAGACATAAACTTGCAAACTTACAAGATAAGATATAAACTTGCAAACTGACAAGATGTAAACTTGTGAGTTCCAAACTTAGAAGACATAAACTTGCAAACTTACAAGATGTAAACTTGCGAGTTGCAAACTTCCAAGAAGTAAACTTACAAGTTGCAAACATACAAGACGTAAACTTGCACACTTACAAGATGTAAACTTGCAAGTTACAAACTTACAAGATGTGCACTTGCAAGGTGCAAACTTATAAGACATAAACTTGCAAACTTACAAGACATAAACTTGCACACTTACAAGATGTAAACTTGCAAGTTGCAAACTTCCAAGACGTAAACTTGCACACTTACAAGATGGAAACTTGCACACTTACAAGATGTAAACTTGCAAGTTGCAAACTTACAAGATATAAACTTGTGAGTTGCCAACTTACAAGATGTAAACTTGCGAGTTACAAACTTACAAGACATAAACTTGCAAACTTACAAGGTGTAAACTCGTGAGTTGCAAACTTACAAGATGTGAACTTGCAAGTGTAAGTTTGCAACTCGCAAGTTTACATCTTGTAAGTTTGCAAGTTTATGTCTTGTAAGTTTGCAACTTGCAAGTTCACATCTTGTAAGTATGCAACTCGTAAGTTTACATCTTGTGAGTTTGCAAGTTTACATCTCATAGGTTTGAAAGTTTATGTCTTGTAAGTCTGCAACTTGCAAGTTTACATCTTGTAAGTTTGCAAGTATATGTCTTGTAAGTTTGCAAGTGTATGTCCTGTGAGTTTGCAACTTGCAAGTGTACATCTCATAAGTTTGCAAGTTTATGTCTTGTAAGTTTGCAACTTGCAAGTTCACATCTTGTAAGTGTGCAACTCATAAGTTTACATCTTGTAAGTTTGCAACTCGCAAGTTCACATGTTGTAAGTTTGCAAGTTTACATCTTGTAAGTTTGCAAGTTTACGTCTTGTAAGTCTGCAACTCGCAACTTTACATCTTGAGAGTTTGCAAGTTGACGTCTCGTAAGTTTGCAACTTGCAAGTTCATATCTTGTAAATTTGCAACATGCAAGTTTACATCTTGTAAGGTTGAAAGTTTATGTCTTGTAAGTCTGCAACTTGCGAGTTTACATCTTGTAAGTTTGTAACTGACAAGTGTATATCTTGTAAGTTTGCAAGTTTACATCTTGCAAGTTACCAACTTGCAAGTTCACATCTTGTAAGTTTGCAACTTGCAAGTGTACATCTTATAAGTTTGCAAGTTTATGTCTTGTATGTTTGCAACTTGCAAGTTCACATCTTGTAAGTAAGCAACTTGTAAGTTTACATCTTGTAAGTTTGCAAGTTTACGTCTGGTAAGTGTGCAACTTGTAGGTTGGCAAGTGTATGTCTTGGAAGTTTGCAACTTGCAAGTTCACATCTTGTAAGTTTGCAACTTGCAAGTTTACATCTTGTGAGTTTGCAACTCACAAGTATACATCTCGTAGGTTTGCAAGTTTATGTCTTGAAAGTTTGTAACTCGCAAGTTTACATCTTGTAAGTTTGCAACTCGCAAGCTTACATCTTGTAAGTTTGCAAGTTTACGTCTTGTAAGTTTGCAACTTGCAAGTTCACATCTTGTAAGTTTGCAACTCGTAAGGTTACATCTTGTAAGGTTGCAAGTTTACGTCTGGAAAGTTTGCAACTTGTAAGTTTGCAAGTTGATGTCTGGGAAGTTTGCAACTTGCAAGTTTACATCTTGTAAGTTTGCAAGTTTACGTCTTGTAAGTATGCAACATGCAAGTTTACATTGTGAAAGTTTGAAAGTTTATGTCTTGTAAGTCTGCAACTTGCAAGTTGATGTCTTGTAAGTTTGCAACGTGCAAGTTTACATCTTGTTATGTCTTGTAAGTTTGTAACTTGCAAGTTCACATCTTGTAAGTATGCAACTCATAAGTTTACATCTTGTAAGTTTGCAAGTTTACTTCTTGTAAGTTTGCAACTTGCAAGTTCACATCTTGTAAGTTTGCAACTCGTAAGTTTACATCTTGTAAGTTTGCAAGTTTACGTCTCGAAAGTTTGCAACTTGTAAGTTTGCAAGTTGATGTCTGGTAAGTTTGCAACTTGGAAGTTTACATCTTGTAAGTTTGCAAGTTTACGTCTAGTATGTCTGTAACTCGCAAGTTTACATCTTGTAAGTTTGCAAGTTTACATCTTGCAAGTTTGCAACTCGCAAGTTCACATCTTGTAAGTTTGCAACTCGCAAGTTCACATCTTGTAAGTTTGCAACTTGCAAGTTTACATCTTGTAAGTTTGCAACTCGTAAGTTTACATCTTGGAAGTTTGCAAGTTTATGTCCTGTAACTTTGCAACTTGCAAGTTCACATCTTGTAAGTATGCAACTCGTAAGTATACATCTTGTAAGATTGCAAGTTTACGTCCCGTAAGGATGCAACGTGCAAGTTTACACTCTGAAAGTGTGAAAGTTTATGTCTTGTAAGTCTGCAACTTGCAAGTTTACAACTTGTAAGTTTGCAAGTTTATGTCTTGCAAGTTTGCAACTTGCAAGTTTACATCTTGTTATGTCTTGTAAGTTTGCAACTTGCAAGTTCACATCTTGTAAGTATGCAACTCATAAGTTTACATCTTGTAAGTTTGCAAGTTTACGTCTTGTAAGTTTGTAACTCACAAGGTTACATCTTGTAAGTTTGCAACTCGCAAGTTCACATCTTGTAAGTGTGCAACTTGCAAGTTTACATCTTGTAAGTTTGCAAGTTTATGTCTTGTAAGTTTGCAACTTGCAAGTTCATATCTTGTAAGTTTGCAACTTGTGAGTGTACATCTTGTAAGTTTGCAACTTGCAAGTTCACATCTTGAAAGTTTGTAACTTCCAAGTTTACATCTCGTAATTTTGCAAGTTTACTTCTTGTAAGTTTCTAACTCAGAAGTCTACATCATGCAAGTTGACAAGTTACATCTTGTAAGTTTGCAACTTGCAAGTTCACGTCTTGTAAGTTCGCAACTTGCAAGTTTACATCTTGTAAGTTTGCAAGTTTATGTCTTGTAAGTTTGCAAGTGCATGTCTTGTATGTGTGCAACTTGCAAGTTCACATCTTGTAAGTATGCAACTTGTAAGTTTACATCTTGTAAGTTTGCAAGTTTATATCTTGTAAGGTTGCAACTTGGAAGTTCACATCTTGTATGTATGCAACTCGTAAGTTTACATCTTGTAAGTTTGCAAGTTTACGTCTCGTAAGTTTGTAACTCACAAGTTTACATCTTGTAAGTTTGCAAGTTTACGTCTTGTAAGTCTGCAACTTGCAAGTTTACATCTTGTAAGTTTGCAAGTTCATGTCTTGTAAGTTTGCAACTTGCAAGTTCACATCTTGTAAGTATGCAACTCATGAGTTTACATCTTGTAAGTTTGCAAGTTTACGTCTCGTAAGTATGCAACTCATAAGTTTACATCTTGTAAGTTTGCAACTGGCAAGTTCACATCTTGTAAGTTTGCAATTTGCAAGTTTACACCTTGTAAGTTTGCAACTTGCAAGTTTACATCTTGTAAGTTTGCAAGTTTAGGTGTTGTAAGTGTGCAACGTGCAAGTTCACATCTTGTAAGGTTGCAACTCGTAAGTTTACATCTTGTAAGTTTGCAAGTTTACGTCTGGTAAGTTTGCAACTTGCAGGTTTACATCTTGTAAGTTTGTAACTCGCAAGTTTACATCTTGTAAGTTTGCAACTTGCAAGTTTACATCATATAAGTTTGCAACTCGTAAGTTTACATCTTGTAAGTTTGCAAGTTTATGTCCTGTAAGTTTACAACTTGCAAGTTCACATCTTGTAAGATTGCAACTCGTAAGTTTACATCTTGTAAGTTTGCAACTTGCAGGTTTACGTCTTGTACGTTTGTAACTCGCAAGTTTACATCTTGTAAGTTTGCAAGTTTACATCTTGTAAGTTTGCAACT